>OU343216.1:198360702-198482423 GCA_910596185.1 Chrysanthemum makinoi | reverse complement strand
GATCACGATGGTGATGACAGTGGAGAAAGGTGGCTTCAGAGGGAGAAGAAGAGAGGAGATACGTAACAGATGAGAAGAACCGTGAAAAAATAAGAAAAAAAAGATAATATACTTTCTATTTTGTGGTAAAATGACCAAAACGCCCTTGAGAGTAAAAAAAGGAGGGGTGGAGATGGGACACATGGCGCATTGTAGTGGCTTCTCATTCTTTTCATTTTAAACATCTTTTCATAATAACCCAAACCTATATATATATATATATATATATATATATATATATATATATATATATATATATATATATATATATATATATATATATATATATATATATATATATATATATATATATATGTATGTATATAGCATCTCCGTGGATGACACTATATGCAAAAAGGCTATTACGCTAATACCAAGTTCATGCGACCGCAACTACGACAGTGTGCATGCATCTAGAAGCATGATAAATAAAAGTCCAGCAAGTGTATTTTCAGTACACTCAATCAATACGACATGATATACGCCCGACGTTTGCCTATCCGGTCAAACTCGAACGGGTGTGTCATCCCCAATAGATCTATTCATAACAATCGCACCTCCCCAAAGGGAACTAACGGTAGCATAGTGGGATTCAAGGTTGTTTCACGTAATAGTGTATTCAGTTTCAGGTCCGAAAAGAGTTTTGCATGTTTCTCACCCCAAAGTTTTATAAAGCAAGTAAATAAGAGTATAAGTGGGGCTATAAACTCCCCTTAGCAGTTTGATGAATAAAGCACAAAAAGATCGAGTGTGATAAAGCAGTGGCTCCAACCCGGAACAATGCTTGTGTTTGTGGTGTCGATTAGATGAAGACCAAGAATCAACAATATAACCCAAAAGCACCAAGTGACTAATTAAAACCCAACCTTCCAAGTCTTGAATCTAACCCACTGTAACTATGTTTTTTTGTAAATATTGAAAAAATAGAATGAGTATTGTTCTATGTTGGTTCAATCATAACATAAAGGAGGAAGACTTTTATAATACTTTGAGTGGGTTTTATTATGTGAAGTATTGAGATATACAATATAAATAGGATAAACTTGATGTCACCATCCTAGCAAAAGAACAAAGTTCACATGGAAATCACATGCCAATTTTTGTATTTTAGCTTAGGATGTATTGGTTTGTCTTGTATTCACGTGGGATCACAGTAGTCAAAAGAAAAAGAAACCATTGATCTTGACTTACACATGCTATTGTTTGACCAAGGTTGATGTTACATTTGTTTTATGTTTGATGGGGTCATGCCGTACGTCTCACAGAAACATAGAGGCAGAGTTTCAAATATTAAAATGGAGTGTGCTTGGTTATTGATTTGTCTCGTTCACAGGAAAGAAAAAGTCTTTGGTTGCTTTTGTTTTTGCTTGGGTTGTTGTCAACGCAGAAGGGAGAATGCATGCCAACTTGCATGTACTCATATTTGACCCATTGTGTTTTTGCTTTTGGTTTGCATGGTCACAGGAAACAAGGAACACATATAGGAATGACAAAGGTGTGTGCTTGGGTAGGCCTTTGTCACAGTAACGAGAAAAATGAAATGTGCCAACATATTATTACACTGTTCGTCCCATATAATTTATCTTCAAGCGTAGTAAAAATAGTTCATCCTTGCAGCCATTAAAACAAAAGTCGTCCCTGTGGTGAATTGGTTAAAAGAAACAAAAGTCTAGCCACCATGTTTTGTGTTCACACGAGGGGTCCATCTATTTGATATTAAAAGAATGTGAAGTTTGTTTTACAATTTTATCAATGAAAGGGTGTATTTTGGGCTGATAAGAAAAGGGCTAGGCCCACGTGATTTTGTAAAGGTGTTGGGTTGGATAGGGTTAAACACGCGAGCCCAATAAAATAAAATGAATTAGATCGGGTAGTGTTAAGAGGCCCGGTAAGATAAATAAAAATAAAACTTTGTTATATATTCATTTTACGAAGTTTTTTTTATCGAGGTTGAGGTGAAAATATCCCGTGGCTTGTCGTGATTAAAGTTTGAAAAGAAAAAGAAAAAAATATATATACGCGAAAAATCGGTAGGGAAAGTTACGAGTGGTTACAGTACCTACCCCTTAAAAGAAACCACGTCCTCGTGGTTTAAGATTTGGAAATTGTTAAGGTCGATACAGTAACGAGATGTGGGTCCACACACTTAAAACATGTCGTGGGAAAAGGTGCTAGTCGTTCAAGAAAGATTTGGTGACATGAGGCGATAAGTAAACAAAAGATAAAGGATTCATTAAGCGGAATATTCGGAATACAACGCGGTTACATAAAAGAGTACAATAGATAGGAAACTTAAAGGAATGCAATCTAAGAGGGCGGAGAATTTCTTTGTTGTCGTCAGTTTAGATAGTGTTGAAGTTGATCTTGACGCTCTTCTTTTTCTCCAAGGAAATAAGCTCTTCCTCGGGCTGGTTCAATCTGGGTGTTTCCATTCTGATCCCTTGGATTAGGACACTCATTCTTGTAGTGTCCTCGTTCTCCACACCCGAAGTAAGTTATGTTAGCAAGATCCTTTGACTTGCAGTCTTTAGTCATGTGCCCAATCTTCTGGCAGTTGCGACATTTCACAGTACACTGACCACTGTGGTGGAGTTTACAGCGGTTGTACAAAGGGTGCTTCCCCTCATAGCCCTTCTTCTCTTCTGTTCCAGCAGAGCGGACCTTAGCTACCTCTTGCCTCTTGTTTTGATTATTGTTGTTGTCTTGGGAGTTATCACTCCACTTCCGCTTGTTGTTATCTATTGCTTCAGCGGCATCCTCGATCACTTGATCCATTAACTTGTTTGACACTTCAATAGTCTCGTGAAGGTCAGCAGCCTTGGAGGTAGTCACATTTCCCTTGATAGATGGAGGTAGCCCTCCGGTGTATCACTTTATCAAGCGAGCCTTAGTTGGTACCATCTCCTGGCATAGCAAGGCTAACTCTTGGGAACGTTGGTTGTAGAATGCCATATCAGTGTCCTTCACCTTGAGGTTCCAGAATTCAGCCTCCAGCTTCTTGATTTCATTGCGAGGGCAATATTTCTTGAGCACCATATCCTTGAATTCTTCCCAAGGCATGGCATAAGCAGCATCAATGCCTGCAGACTTCAGGTAATTATTCCACCAAGTTAAGGAAACCTTTTGAAAATTGAACGAAGCAAACTTCACTCTATCTTCATCTTCGCAGTTGCAGATTTTGAACGCAGTTTCCAGTTTTTCAAACCATCTGGTCAACACAACAGCTCCCTCTGTCCCATTATAACCGCCAATCATATAGTTACGGAACTCCTTATATGTGCAGCCGCGTTTGTTACCAGTAGGCCTAGAAGTTCCGGAATTGGTGGTTGAGTTGTTCGTATTTGTTAGGTCACTAGATTTACCACACAAGCTTAATAGAAAGATAGAGAGGCGATTGAACAAGTAAACAAACACACACACACGTATATGTAGCACGGTTTAGGCATAGATGTATGTGAAAGAAATAACTTGAACAACCAACCCTCAAGTGAGGGTTATTACATAGTATTTATAGGAGGGAAGCTAGGGCAACACTCCTAGTCCCCTCCTTTCTCCTATGGGCTTGGGCCTAAGCTCATGGGCCTTCTACATAAGCTTAAGGCTAATGACAAACATAAAGGACATAATTAAGCTAACTATTACATATGAGTAACTAACACTTGAATAAAGGTTTAGGAGTGATTCCAACAATCTCCCCCTCAAGTGTTAGTGATGAAAACGTGAAGGCGTTGATGTAATAGTAGCTTTGACGTTTCTCCCGACATTCTTATTTCTTGTAAGAAGAATTGCCTTGATTTGAACCATCTCCCCAGTGTAGCGAGATAGTTTTCTTTGAACAGTTATGCTTTGACGTCATCTTTAACTTTGTTCTTTGATCATTGTTCTTTGTGATGAAAGTGATAGTATGTTGTTATCTGCATCAAGTCGCCCGTCCGCTTCGCTCGCTTCAGTGTCTTCACGTCTTTCTCCAACATGCTCACACACTCTTTAACGTTGGATTACGGTATTGATGAAGTTCTTTAAGTCTTTAACTTTGTAGATTCTTTGATTTGACGAAGAATTATTCTGACTTTTGTGTTGCTTTAAGATAGAACTTCTTTGATGATGTTGTTGGTGTGAACAAGTGGAGAATCTGCGACGATCATTCCGCTTCAGAGCTTCCATAAGAAGTAAACATTAAAACGTTTAGTAATAAGCGGATTCCGACACTTACAAGTTTGAACTTCGAGAGTGTTCACAGCATAGTGTGAAAACACAACTCTAATTCTTACAAAGGCCATTCCTGAATCAGAGTCCCACAAGTGAGATAACACGATGTACCGAAGTACACCTATGATTCAGATGAGTCGCTGAGGTACACCGAAGCATCACCTCACGACTATAGATCGTTTGAGACCACTAAGCGCAATCCACAGGGAATTGCCGAAGCGACCTGCTGTCAGGGCTGTTTGATGTTGACCCTGGCAGGAGTTTCCATTCAATCACTGAGGATCACAAATGTGAACCTCTCATAAATGTTCTTGACAGATTGCTAAGATCTGTGAAGGACTCGATAATGTACCACTGAAATTCTTATTGTTGAATATCAAGTGATGAAATGTCAAGTGTACCTAAGAGATCTTTTGATGAATCTCGTGGCTCTAGACTCAATAGTGCGTTTTGGTTTTCCCCGAAAGCGGAGACTAGGAGAGGGTCTCCTTATTCAATACCAGGAATCTCTAAGAGAAAGCCGATAGTTTACGTAGGGTTCCATGTGAGAATGAAAAAAGCTTCTATTGAGAGAAACTTGAGTGGCTAAGAAGGTTTAGTGCATGCGTCATTGGGTCCATGACGACTTTTAATCTTCAATACCGTGTCATCTAGTGACAACCAAGAGTATATGAATTGAACCCGTTCTGCCTCTAAGTTGAATAACTGAGGGCTATTTCTTTTCACCTTTTTCTTTGCATTTCTTTTAATTCTTCAACTCCTTCTTTCTCCGATTCTCATTTTCTCCTTTTATAATCATACCTAAGGACTTCTAAATTCTAACTATTGGTGGTGTCCTTGGGTAGATCCCTCCGCTCAAGCGGATCATAGGACGGTTATTCCTAACCTTAGTCACCTTATAACTCCATGACTAACCTATGTTGCCATAAAACCATTTTGAAGAAAATCTCTCAAAGGGTTTGTGAATGAAAAACATGTTTGAACCACTGTGAGAGTTTTATCTTTTAGCATAAATACTCCCCCTCCACATGTGCTTAAGAGTTTTAACGTTAAAATGCACAGGAGGAAAGAGCTCGCACTTTTGAATTGATCAACTCAAGATAGACATTCCCCTGCGAGACACGGTTACGTGGCATAGTTAAAGAGTTGCATTGTCAGCTTTTAGGTGACAACTAGCTCTAATAACTACCTTGAAGGTGTAGACAACCCGAGAGGTTGTCAAACCCGCAAGGTTCATGTCTACCAAGAGTTTCTAATGGTACATTCTACTTTACTGTCCTTTGCGAGACACGCTTACATTACTAGCTAACTAGCTTGAAATTATTACCCGCCTGGACAAGTCTTTTCGAAGTTACTAAGCTTAAGATCGCCAATTCGTTGGTTAAGTCTTTTCACACGAGAATTCATTTGCAATACACAACATATTTCTTATCACATATTTTCTCCCCCTCAAAATGGCATATAAAATGTTATTTTTGAAAAGTTGAGAATAAATATGACCATTTCGAAAAGTTATGGGAAGAATGACCATGTGAACAATTTGTGAACAAAGTTTTAGTCAAGTACTCCCCCTCAACAAGTGATATAAAAGGTTGAGGTTTTGAAAATCATAAGGGAAAGTACTTGTTCTTTTGAGCAAAACCTTGAAAAGTGAAAGGTTTGATAGGTTTTACTCAAAAGTAAGAAGCTTTCGTTCCTTTTATAAGGATTGTGGCACTGAAGCGTACCACAGGGTCCTTTATTTACAAGTACGGGTTGTACATCGTAAATGTGTGCACAGCCATTGACATAATCAATCATACATCCAAATTTATAATGAAAGAAGCAGTTCAAGGGGTACCGTGTAGTCCGAGATGTCGCCAGAATGTGAATCGGGCGCTGAAAGCCGATGATGTTTCTCCTGGTCAACCACCAACATAGCTTTCCAATCTTCTCGAACCGATCCTTCTATACAACCGTTCATCAATCATCGTGATGATCCTCTTCACATCCCTTTGATCCTGAGAATTCCATCGCTTAGGAGACCCAATCTTCTGATGTATATCCTTCAACAGATATGCCAATCCATCCCTAACCAACTTCAAAGTGTGATCTCCAAACTTGTGAAGATCTCTGCACGCCATCAAGCAATTTCTTTGAAGTTCACTGCGGTAAACGACATGCCGAATGGTTTGCCGATGAGTGTAATTGTGAGAGCCGGTTGATGTCGGGAAGATCAAGCTGCTGGTGGAGTGAAGTTGACACGGTCTCGATAAGATTCAACCGCCACCGGAGATCTTCTACACGTTCTTTGATAACTATGCGTCTGATGAAGATGAGCATTGACTTGATGAATTCACGTTGTACTTCAGTGGAGAATTGTCTCATACGACCCTGTACTTTGGCAAGGTACATGTCTTCGATGTCGTTGATAGACAAATTCTCAAAGTCAGCTTCAGAGAATGCATAATCCCTTTCTTCTTGTCGTTTGACCACGATATTCTTTAGGAAGGTGTAGTCCCACTTAGATGAAAGATCGACGTGTTTGATGGCAACGATACTTTTAGAACTGAATACGGCATGTTGAGACTTTTGAACCTGGCAGCCTCGTAGTAGATTCTTCGGCGCTCCGCCAATGATGAATCCCGTACAATGCATCTCGGTCGTATGCTTCCACTTTGTTGGAGAACAAGTGATTGGCACGCTCCTCGATGGCTATGCAGCTTCGAGTATATAGCTGCGGAATGGAAGTGTCAACGATGTAGCGTATTTACTTGAACCATCGCCACCATGTAGAAGAAAATCCAGTCTTTGTTGAAGAAATATCGAATGGAATCCTTGGTTCATCCGTTGGCCAATTGTTGGTAGAGGTTTTGACCATGGTGTAGTATGGAGGGTTGTCCCGCTTTAGTGAAGTGTTTGCTTCGGGTTGAGCCAATCAATGTTGTTAGACATAGCTCGAGCAATGTTTTCAAGGTGATATTCGACCTCGATGGCACTTTCTCGAGCTATCTTTCCACAGTTGAAAAGCTTCATTCTTGATTCGCTTCAACTCGATTTCGCATCTTCTTCACATGGAACTTTTCTTGCATAATCTTAGCATGCTCCAATGTATTACCGTCTACCGATCTTGACCTTCTTCGTGGTAGGAGTGGAATTGACAATGTAGAAAACCATTCAAATTCCTCTGTGGTGTCTTCATCTAGCCATGATAGGACGCCGCCTTGGGCGCCTTTTTATTCTGTTTCTTAGGCCTAGATGAGGGTTCTGGTTTCTTTACTTGTTTGGGAGAGGTGGGTTGTTGTAGGAGCTCATGGACTTCCTCATCGTCACCACCCGTATACTCAAAGTAATCACCGGTTTTTCGAGTCGGGTGGTAATTCGAAGAATCCCGAGGTTTATCTCAGAGAAGAACGAGGAGGAGACCTTTGTTGAGCAGAGGCCGCTGGGGAGGAGGTGGCATGGAAGATGATTCACCGACTTCTTTGTCGCTTAGCTTCATCATTCTTATCCCGATCCTTATCTTCATCGCCTCTAGGACGCTTTGGACCTTTCACTTCGAATCTGCATGCTTCTTGAAGTTGGTAGTCCAGCAATGCTTGAAACAGCTTTCCTTCATCGGAAGTAAATGTCCCAGATCGTTTAGACATTTGTGTGACAAGCTTGGCCACCAATTCATTATCCGAGAAAACTACAGGATCGGATGGATTGATTGTGACGGTTAAGGGTGTTGATCTTATAGTTTGCTTGGCTATCTGCATAAGATTCGGATATAGTTGTTCCGGTAAACATCTCCCTTGTGACTTTAGGAACGATATCCATAAGGTACTTGTGAGTGTAGCCTTCGATCATTCTGTCCATTTTCCCTTGTAGATCATCCCGCATGAAGCTTCTACATACTCCCTTTCATTCTGCATCTTGTCATTCTCATCATGTAGATATCAGTATTTGGTCAAAAAACCAATTCAGTTTTCAGAGCACGTCCTTCTTTCTGACTTGTTGGACATCTTTCACAATTCTTTCATGAGTATGAGAAATCCAAGATCGAGGTGGTTTCTTCATACGATTGGATGATGATTTGGTTGATTTCTTTGATGGTGGTGGTGAAGAATGAGAAGAAGAATCTGATGATGATGAGATGTGAGAGACTCGGTCCTTTGGTGGCTCAGAAGTTTCTTCCTTTGATCGTGCATGACTATCTAGAAGAAACTTATCATACTCAACATCTTCTTTGGCTTTGTGCAGCTTCTTCATCGCTTTGGCTTTGGCTCGCAGCTTCTTCATCAATTTTTACCTTCTCTAACTTCTCGACTCGTTCTTCAAAATCATACTCATGAGTGTCTTCAACACGTGTTTGTTGTTGTACCAAAGTGGTGGCACCAGATCCCTTATCGGGTTGATTAACCGCATCAGATCTGGTGAAGGTTGAGCTACACCACTTGACCCTCCGGGGCCACCCATTTGTTCTTGAGCAAATTGTTGTGCAACGGTTGAAGTCTAACGAATTTGAACTTCTTCCCCGTATGATTTATCCAGCTTGCTCTTCATCACTTTCTGAGCTTTCATCATATGGCACAAGTACATGAGTCTTTCCTTTGCCATGTTCAGCTATTGGACTAGGAGGTTTTGGTACTGATGGAGTGTCATCCTTTGCAGCTTTGAGTAGTGGACCTCCTCATCTGACATTGTGTATCTTCGAGCTTTCGGCCCAAGAGCTTTCTTTGTGGTTCATGTGTAGGAATAGGAGCAGCTTCCTTGGAGGGAACTTTCTTCTTTGGAGTAGGTTTCTTCTTTGGGACCTTCCTTTGACTCTCTGTGCTTATTGCACTTCCAAAGACTTCCTTCTGGTTCTCCGAGTAGGAGTTCCAGAAGGCTTTTCATCGAGATGACCAACTTTGCCTTCTCGTACCGCTACTTGATACCTTTTGTATGTTTCAAGCTTTTGATTTCATTTTCGAAGGTGATCAGGCAGCATGGCACCTTGTTTCTTTGTTGTCGATTCCTTGATTCTGATAGAAAGGATAGGTTCTGACAACACGCGGATTGTCGGGTCATTGAGCCTCTTGGGAATATCAGGATGAAGTCCAAGTGCTCTCTCGGATCAAAAGCTTTGTGTATCCGACATAGGGAATCTTTGAGCCAAGCTTCTTGTGAAATGACATCATGTCATCCCATATCAGTGCTTCGATTTCAATGTCCTTCTTATTGATCAATGACCGGAAGACTTGCAGTTCCATGAGCTTGGGATGCTCATAGCCACCACCACTGAGACGACTTAGTGATGATGAGGTAGAGTGTTCTCCACGGTTGAGGAATGTTCTTAAGCTCCACGTGAGAGTGCTTGTTAATAATTCCCGACGCTTCATCATAGCCAATATCAAGTAGAAATTGCGAACTGCTCTTCAAGAGGTGTGGCAAAGAAGTCAGTTGGCACGATGTCCGGAATGATAAGTACAGCCCGTAAGTCTGCAGGAGTGATAGTGACTTGTTTGTGATTAAGTGTCACCGCCACTGCGACTTTGACCTGCTGATCCTCTGCATTGAATCTGAATTGTTGAATGTAGATTTCCCAGTGTAGCAGAGTGTGAGAGCATGTTCTGGTAGGGATGATTCCTTAGAATATCCACAACAATGAGACAAGAAGATTCCGAGCATGTGAGGGTTTCAAAGTCAACCCTAAGGTTGTTCTTTCCAATCTTTCTGGATAGCCATTGGGGAAGATATCGCAGTTGTGAGAACTTCTCGTGCATCCACATTCATTTGATGTCGTGATCTGAAATAACATTAGCCAAAAGAACCAACATATCGAAAGACATAATGTTAGTCAACGGAAGGTCTTATTGTCTAGTTATTGAATGTACAGGGTCAATGATTGTTACGAGTCCTAAGTCACTTGTTTGTCCAATAGTCCAATGACGTCGTGAAATGTTTCGTGAGTTAGTTAACTTTAAGTTTTAAAGTTTATGTTATCACTTATTGTTCACAACATATCAAACGCTTAAGTTTATTAGTGACATTATTGGATTCGTGACGATATGATTAGTTTATTTACAAGTTTGTACACGTAACAATTCATAATGAAGGTCAATCAGGCTTAGGCGAGAAATGGCAAAGTTACGCGTAAACGTAAGAAGTATATACGTAGGCGCAAGCTTATGCGTAGGATCCTTACTTACGCGTAAGAAATGTTACGCGTAGGAAAAAGGAACCTTATGCGTAGAGCTTACGCCAGGCGATATAATACCTTACGCGTAAGGCTTACTCGTAAGAGTAGACCTTATGCGTAGAGTCATCGTTTTGTACGCGATATCCTTCACAGATATGCGTAGTCCCATTGTAGAACCTTACGTGTAATAGTTACGCGTAGGATTTCTCTTACGCATAACTTTCTACGCGTAAGGTGATCCTTATGCGTAGAGATTCAAATGACCTTGATTCTGAATTTTAAGCGTAGCAAGCCCGAAATAAAATCATCAAATCATCAATCTTAACATGCATATCATATTAAACAATTTACATGGCATGAAAACATGTTAAACATTTTACGTGTAGAAAGTCATACGCCAGAGGTCAAAACCCTAAGGGTTATGAATTACGCATAAGATTTCTAGCCATGGAAATTGCACCAAACTTTTTCTGGTAGGTCTAAAGTGTTGTGAGAGTCTATAAACCAAGTTATAACATCCAATTCGAGATGAATCAAAAATACCCAAACTTAAGAACTTTAAACCCTAATTCCTAATTCTGAATTAATCAGTGTTTCTGGGTGGTTATAGGGCCTGGATATCATTAATTCAACATCATATGAATACCTCACAAAACAATCTTTTAGACCAAAAACCTTCACATTTGAAAACACCCAATTCGACTTAACAACCCTAATTTTGAAAAACCTTCAATTGTTTCGGGTGGATTTAGAGGATAGAATTAGTATCATTGATGTTAAAGACATGTTTTGACACAATCCTTTTAACCACAAACACCCATTCTTGATTATGTGTTCATACGCTTATGCGTAGAACACAAAAACAATCATAGACAAAAATTTGACCGTTGGATTTGTGTAAAAATCAAAACCTATGTTTGTAAACATGTTAAGATCATGAAACACCTTACAAATTGATGATCTAAACACGGATTTGAAGAACGAATTTTAGCGAGGATTGGTTAGGTTTATGAGTAATAAATGTGATGAATATGTTAGGTGGAGGTGTTTTATTAAAATAACTTTAAGCTTTTGGCAGTTTTGGTCCCTCCACCTTTTCCATTTTCATACAAAGCCATTTAACTTCCATTTTGGTTACCAAACAAAGATTTTAAGAAAGAAACTTGACGACACTCCCCATCGACTTAAGAAAAATAATGAAAGGTTATAAATTTTAGTCCGAGGAGTGTCATAACCGTAAAAGTTTACCACCATTGATAAAAGAAACAACCGGTATAGATAACATGCAAGTACACGGATGTTTTGAAACAGTTTATTAATTTACTCCCCTCAACACTTGATCGAAAAAATACTGAATTTTGAAAGATTATAGTGTTGATGGAAGAAATGTACTTGCCATGTTGAAAGAAAATTAGATTAGAAGAATATTTTTGTTGTTTTATCGGATTTTATATTTTTGTATTTTGTTTTTGAAAAATTATTTACAAAAGAGATTTTGGTGTTTGATAGGTTTTTAAGACTGTTTTAAGAGGTCATCCAATTCCTCTTGAGTCAAACACCTCATACCAATCCGGTGGACCAACTCATTAAACCTAGCGGGAGGCAAGGCTTTGGTGAGAAGATCTCCCAATTGGTATTCTGTACCCACAAAATATAATTCAACAAGACTGCTCCACGTGATCCTTGATGAAATGATATCAAGATCGATGTGCTTTGATTTCGAAAGTGCCGAATCGGTTGCACGAGATCGCAATGGCACTGATTGTCGCAGACATCGGATTCTCAAATACGTAACCATTGTCTTTGAGTTGTGTTCTCATCCAAATGACTTGAGCACAACATGCCGACATGGCTACATATTCTCGCTTTCGTTGAGGACAATGTACAATCCTCGCTTCTTCGATTGCCATGACACCACTTTATCACCAAGAAATTGTAAAGCTCCTGAAGTGCTTTTCCGTGAGTCTAAGCATCCCGCGTGGTCGGCGCCAAAAGCGATTAGTTCAAAACCGTAATCCTTCTGGATACCGGATCCCCAAGTTAATGGTTCCCTTTATGTATCGGAGGATTCTTTTAGCCTCAGAGAGGTGGGTTTCATTGGTCGCGACCGATAACGGGAGCATAGATAAACGGCAAAGACAATATCAGTCCGCTAGCCGTTAGATACATGAGAGACCCAATAATACTACGGTATTTTGTAGGGTCCACCAATTTCCCATGTAAATCGCCTAGCTTCTTGGTATGAGCCATTGGTGTGGCATAGGTGTCACATGTTTTCATTCCAAATTTGTTTAACAATTCAAGGGCATATTTGGACTGACTCAAGAAAATACCACGGGTGATTGATGAACTTGCAGTCCTAGAAAGAACGTAAGTTCACCCATCATGGACATTTCAAAATTTTTCTTCATTAGTTTTGCAAAAGTTTATTGAAAACTTTTATGTGTAGACCCAAAAATGATGTCATCCACGAAATTTGAACAATTAAGATATGTGCCCCGTGATATTGTATAAAAAGAGTTGGGTCAACCGAACCTTTGGTGAAATTATTAGCAATGAGGAAAGATGATAGCTTATCGTACCATGCCCGAGGAGCTTGTTTGAGACCATACGAGCTTTGTTCGCTTTGTAGACGGATTCGAAACTCGTGATCAACGAATCCATCCGTTGGTCGACATAAACCGCTTTCTTTAAGTTGTCCATTGAGAAACGCAGCTTTGACATCCATCCGATAGACCGCCATATTCATATGAGCCGCGAACGCTAGAAATATCCAACGCCTCAAGACGAGCAACCGAGCAAAAGATTCTTCAAAGTCTATTCCTCTTCCTCGACGATAACCCTTAGCCACCGACGTGACTTATTTCTCGATAACATTTCCTTCAAAGATCCAATTTGTTTTTCCAAATCCATTTGAGACCAATGACGAGACCCTCGTTGGTCTTTCAACCAGCCCCATACTTCAAGACGATTAAATTGGTTGAGTTCTTCTTGCATGGATTCAATCCAGTTGTCTTTTGTCATTGCGCTCTTTGATGTTTTAGGTTCAGATTGGCATGACTGAGTGCATAAATGCAATGTTCACCATCTGAGTGAAGACGCTTGTCTTGTAACGACCGGGTTGATTCGGTTGCCAATAATATTTTCCAGAGGATGGTCTTTTGTCCATCTATGTGTGGAGGGTTGATGTTGGTATACATTGTGCGATTCTGAGGATTCAAATGGTTTGTTGAAGATTCCGCGACATCCGTGCAGCTAGCCTCATTAGCAAACGGGTTAAAGAACGATTTGGATCAAAATCTGCAGTGGGGTACTTCATTCAACATCATCACCGGTTCATCATTGTTGGAAGCGGTTTGTTCAACTGCTGTGTTGGAGTCAATCCGGTGGTGCTTCTTCAACCATAGTTGTTGTAGCAGTGTGTATCGTATAAGAGTATTATCGTTGAGCAAATGAAACAAATGGATACACCGAGCACGCTCATCAATATCGCCAACGCACGGAGCAAATAACCTTTCCATTTGTTGACGAGTAAGTCGGGGCTTTGTTCACCGATGATGGGGTTTGGGGAAGTTTAAGCGGTTGTGACCGGTTCCAAGTCTGTTATACTCGAAGCCATTTCCGTAAGTTCATCAAAATGAGCATGAATCGCTTCCATAACCTCCTTTGTTCGACGATTCCAGATTCGGAAACCTTTAGAATTATCACAATATCCTATAAAGACTCCAATGTCGGCTTTGGCTTTGAGCTTTCCAAAGTCATCACGATCATTATTCTGATAGCAAAGAGATCCAAATACATGAAAGTGTTTGAGATTCGGTTTTCTCTTGTGGACAAGCTCAAAAGGTGTTTTGTTGTATGCTTTGTAATCATAGAACGGTTTTGAGTATAGCATGCAATAGATACCTTCCCCATAAGTAATCTGAAGTTTAGCATTGATTAACATTGTTCTTGCAGGCTTCCACTAACGCTCGGTTTCGCTCTTTCAACAACTCCGCTTTGTTCTCGTGTACGCAATAGATGTCTCGATGTCAATTCCCACTTTCTCATAAAATTCACGAAGAGTTTTGTTAACAAATTCAGCCTCTCTGCTTCGATTTGTCGAACGGTGTTTCGTGAGTGAACTTGTATTTTGTGAGAAAGGTGATGATCATCTGTGGAGCTTGATCTTTGCTAAGAAAGTAGACCCAAGTCCAGCGTGAATAGTCATCAACAATTACTAAGATGTAGCGTTTGCCATTGATCGCTTGCACGCCAAGATCGGGCCACACAAATCCATGTGAAGAAGATGAAGCACATGCCGAGAGTCAGTGGTTCCACCTTTGAAGGAAAATGAGCACGAGTGCTTTTGCCTTGTTCACAAGCCGAGCAAAGGTGATCTTTAGAATACCGAAATCGTGGGAGTCCTTCAACTAGTTTGTGTCGAGCAAGGTTGGTGATGGTTTGAAAGTTTAGATGTGAGAGACGCGCCATAGCCGTGATTTTGTTGATGTTGCCTTTGAAAGTAAGCAGATGGGAGAAGAAGCAACCATGTCTTGCATAGAGATAGTGTAAAGACTAGAATTACGCGAGCCGCACATAAGGTCATTTCCTTGTAGATCACTTAATGAAACAAGTTTTCTCCCCGAAAGCAACCTCCAAATCTCCATCACAAAATCCGACCTATCAAAACAGATTGTGACCGAGGCCTTCCACATAATAAACCCCGCTAATTTCGATGTTCCCATTGATATAGTCTCCGTAGCCCATGATAGCTGCGAAGTGATCATTCCAACCTCGACAAGCAATGAACTTTGCAATAAAGTTTGATAACAATTTAAGGTTGCTCGTCATGTGTCGGAACATCCGCTATCAACAATCCAGAGAATGATCTCAGATCACCGCATTACACATGGACGCATCTAATGGATGGAATAGAAGTAGATGTGGAACCCGAAATGTTAGAGGGTTCCATAGAAGTTATAGTAGATATACACACATCAATAGCTTTAGGTATCCACTTAAATCCTAGTGTGTTATATATCCATTTCTCCCATCTCCAACTAGTATTTGCTTTAGTCTTAGTGAATGCACTAGGTGGTACTACATTCCTAGGAGGTGAAACCGAGCTACAGGACAAAGAATGCGCTTAGAATCTAAAGATGGCGGTCTACCGCAATGCACTTAGAAAGATTAGTGGGCCTAGAGGTATTCCGGTTCTTAGGATTCCTTAAACGAGATGATAGCTTTAGCAACACATTTATCATGACAATCAGAATTCATACTTTTACCACAAATAACACAAGGTGCATCGATCAATATCAAAAGTACTTAACGGTTTAGCATTCGTTACATCACTATTTCTATTACATTTGCTGGACGCAATATCTATAGTGGAAGCAACGTGAGTCTTATTCATAGTCCTAGGGTGTTCTTCTACTTTAGCATTCTTAATTGATCTTTTCTTAGGTCGCAACTTCCTATTCTTCGATGTAGTGCTCCTTAGGCCGTGAAGTGCGGACGCTTGGAAAAGACGCCAACTATTCCCTGCTTCAAGAGAAGGAAGCACGCTAGCAACTTGTGATTTGGCGAGTGATTCTAGGTTCATGAGTACTAAGTGTTACTGGGCTAATCTCTTAATGATGGTTGGCGGAAGTTGTTCATACTTTCCTAACATTTCTCTTAACTTGAAGATAGTGTGAATCGATCTTGATTTTCGAACTAACATTTCCAAAGAAATGCATAACTTCTTAGTGTGTGCAAGATAATGATCAAGTTCATTTGATGCTTCATCACGAGTCTTTTTGAGTAAATCAAATATGACACCATATTCCTTTTAACTTTTACAAGTTCTTGTTCATATTTTGAGATTTGACACTTAAAAGACACGTTTTGATCATCCAGCTGCTCAATTTTAGGATCGTAAGATTTGCACGCGAATCGCGATTTTGTGTTGAAACGCAAGTTGTTGATCGTGAATATCTTTTTGACACCAATTAAGACGACGTATTGCATTTGAAAGTTCGTTTGACAATCGTTTGTTTTCAACTTTTAAGGACTCGACCAAGCACATTATCGTTCTCAACATTTACCACGTAATCAACAAAGATCGCAGAGATATAATCAAATGCATATGACAAAGAATTCAATAACACAACATTATGGACATCGCCATGATGACATCTTCCAAGAGTCGATCAACATCTTTTCTCAACATTTTCTTTTTACGCTTAGTATTAGAAATAGATGTTTCGTTTTCTAAAACGACCTTCATTATCCAAGTTCCTTATGAAAGTCCCTTTCCCAAGACAATGCACAACTTTTCAAATTTTTAACATTTGGTAAAAGATTTTTCAGAAAAATGTCTCTTTGTTCTCGCCAGAGGCATTGAAAATGTTGAACTTTGATTTTCGAATGATATTCTATCTCATGTTGTAAAGTTTTGAGGTCAGCCATGAAAATGTCAAAATATCAAAGAATTTTGCGATTTTCGTGTTTTGAGTTTACTTCACATATGGAAGGTAAAGGACCATAAGTTTGTGCATAATCTGGTTTGGGATTAACATTAGAAGACTCAGACGTTTTATGATAATCCTTGGTGTGTTAGAAGAATCCGTTGGTGTGACGAAAGTGACCGCTTTGAATAGTTAAAAGGTTTGTTGTAAACAACTTTTTCTAATTTTGATCGACTCTCGCCTTCTGCATCTAATTCCTCTTGACGATGATATTCAACAACACTCATAAATGTAATTATCAATTTTATATTCTGACCGGAAACTTCGTGATTTGGTTTGAATGTTTTTGTTGAAAGCTTAGGTTTGTAATCAGCAAGATTTGGTCCATATCCATTTGGATTGGGTTTTAAAGTAAACTTTTCAATGGCTGTGACCGACTCGCCATGTTTGTAAACAACAGCTTTAAACTCTTTAAGTTTGTTTTGCAAGCCGATGATTTCTTCAAGATGATCATCTATTCGCTTCGTTGAATGCTTTTTGTATGCAGAGAACTGTTTTTGACAAGTTAACAACTCAACTTTAGCTTTTTGATTTTCCAAGGTGAGAGCGTTAATTTGCTTTTTATGTTCATGTTTCAGCTTGTTCTATTTCGCATAACAAAGCATTCTTCGCTGGCTAGATCACGATCCGTCTCTCTAAATATTTTTCGCTTTGATAAGATTTGGCAAAGGTCGCTTCAAAACCGCTTTCACGTTTTTCTTGAGTTTTGAAAAAGTTGAGTTGCTTTTGTAAACATTCAAAATCCTTGGTTAACAAGGCATTTTTGCTTTTCAAGTACTGATTAATGGCATGACATTTTTCCACTATGGTTTGTTGGTCTTGTATTAAACGAGCAAAATCTGGATGAGGCAAAGTTCGATATGTTCAACGTGAGTCTCAACATGATCATTACTTAGATCCTCAAGTATAACCACGAAGTCAATTTGATTATCAAGGGAAACCGTTTGGTCATCTTGATCGTCAAATATAACTACGGGTCTAGTTGAAAATCGCCGAATGAGATGTGATGACTCATTTTGAACATTCCGAGCCTTGCCGATTCGATGTTGGCGGAGATATGAGATCGAGATAAATATGGTTTGTTCGGTACTGAGACAAGCCATCGCTGTCATACACTGGCCCTGTGTCACTCATGTGTAACTCATGCATATTAGCCATCAACATAACAAATGCATTGGCCCGCAAGTCCTCCATATCATCATCCGAAATCAAGTGATTTGCCATAAAGCTCGTTTTTGTCCTGTGAGAGTTCCACCAGCTTCATCCTTAAGAGCCAAAAGAAGAGCCTCTTTGAAATAAGCACCCCCTAGTCCTTGGCTTTGGGCATGCATTAGCCAGGTGTCCCTTCTCATTGGAGTTGTAGCATCGAAGACCATTCAACCCATTCTGAGCATTTCCCTGTTCCACCACTTGAGCTCGATTGTTATTCCTACCCACAACATTAAACCCTTGACCACCGCCCATCTGACGACCATAACCACGATTCTCAACTTCAACTCGCCCATTGTTCACAACAAATTGATTCCTTGTATTAGATGAGGAACTAATACGGTTGTTGGATTTGTTGGTATAACGGCTAAAGGCATTAGCAATCATAGCAAATCCTTGTTGCAATGCTTCAACGGATCGATTCCTCATTAGCTTCACTTACAATTGCTTGAGCATTGTTGTTGTTGTATGGAACCAATTGAGTTTGTTGAGATTGAGGTTGTGAAGGATCATATGGTGTGATTGTAGCAGTTGGTTGAGTTGTTGGTTGAGGAGAATAACCGTTTTGAGCATATAAGGCAAGTTGTTGATTTTCCGGATGTGTGGGTGGAGCAATTTGAGCACGGAGAATCCTTTCCCTATCAACTTCCTTTTCATGAGGCTTCAAGTAATCGCACAACAATCCATATGTAGAATGATGCATGTTCTTCGCTTGACGGAGAAAAATGACATACTTCTCCCATTCAGAACCAAGACTACTCAAGAACTTAGTATTCACCGCAATTCTTGGCATGATGATGTTGTGTTTATCCAAATCATTGATGATGTCCGAAAAACGATGATGATAAGACTCTAGTGTCTCTCCGTGTTCAATCATGAAGTGTTCATAAGCCAAGTAAATTTTGGATTCCATATCCTCCCGATTGAGTGCAGATCCTTCCATAAGAAGATGAATATGATCCCACATTTCCTTTGGAGTCTTTTGAGCATCAACACTTCGAAGAATTGGGTTAGGTAATCCTAAGAGGATATATTCCATTGCAAGTTCATCAGCTTCATAGTGTAGAAGTTCTTGAGGATTCAAGTCGCAACAAAGAGCAATGTTGGTTTGTTCATCTCTTGGTGGAATAGGCATTTGGATCAAGGGTACAATGACATAAGAGGCATCTCAAATGGAACTTCCAAGATAACCTTCTTTAAGAACTTTCCATGTGGCTTCTTTAGATCACAAAACCTAAAGAACCTTATCACCCATTGATCGTAGTTTCCGGAAGTGAGCATTGGAGGTCTATCAAGTGATCCAGCCTCATGAATTGATTGTTGGCGGCTTAAAGCTTCACACATCTTTGCAAACCAAGTGGGTTCCTTCATAGTGTTCCTTGATGGATGTTGATTGAATTCATTTGTGTAGGGTTGAACTTGAAGACTTGGTGGTGGTTGAACCATTTGAGGTTGTGGAATTGCAGCAAGTTGTGGAGTATGTTGTTGATTAAATTGTTGTTGATAAATTGCTTGTTGTTGATTCCATTGTTGATGTTGTGGAGTTAGTTGTTGTTGACGCTGAGAATAAGTGTAAGGGAAATAGTTAGAGTATGGTGGTTGTGACATGTTGATAAACTTGTGTTGGTAAAAATGGATCTTTGTAGTCGAATGAACCTTTGTTGATGAAGTGTCCTTAGGCGAGAAATCACAAGAAAACCAAGTAGAACTTATGCGTAAAAACACCAAAGTTACGCGTAACAATCAAGTTGTCACAGCGTAGATTTAGCTTACGCGTAAGTAGGGAAAGAATGCTAAAGTTATGCGTGAGACACAAAGTTAGGCGAGAAAGTTAGGCTTAGGATTACCTTATGCGTAAGACTAGGCTTAGGCGTAAGATGAATCTTATGCGAGGATTTCTACGCCGAAGCTTTATGCTTATGCGTAATTTTAGGGTTTTATCCTCAAATGATCTTTTACACTATCACAAAGGCAAAAGATATCCAAAGTCGACGATTTTCGCTTATCCAAGCAAGAAAACACGGAGTAAACCACGAAAACGAATATCAAACCAAGGAAAAAGTTACTGTAAGATTAGGGTTTTCTTACGCAGAGATTACTCGTAAAAATGATTTTGCCCAAAGATGTTTCTAAACCGATTTTGTTATGGAATAGCTTAAATATCACCAAAATAACACAAAAGTGTGAAACTTGATGAACCAAAAGCCTAAAATGGTTACGCAGAGAACGACCCTCGAACAAAAACAAGCTTAAAAACGTAGATCCACGCTTAAAGTTTGAAACTTTTTGCCAAAAACAAGTATTTTAACACCTTAAAACGCTGAAAGTACAAGAATCTTGGATTAAAAAGTGTAAAAACGAAGTTTTAAGCGATCCAAAGTGTAATCACTTTACGCCAGTAAGACCAAAACAATAACTTCAAAAACGAAAGTGTTAACCCAACTATTTGGCGATTGACACCACTGTTAGGTCACTAGATTTACCACACAAGCTTAATAGAAAGATAGAGAGGCGATTGAACAAGTAAACAAACACACACACACGTATATGTAGCACGGTTTAGGCGTAGATGTATGTGAAAGAAATAACTTGAACAACCAACCCTCAAGTGAGGGTTATTACATAGTATTTATAGGAGGGAAGCTAGGGCAACACTACTAGTCCCTTCCTTTCTATTAGGATTCAGAAAATCCATAGTGAAGAGTCGGTCACCCCAACTTTAGTCTAACACATTAAGCTCGACATATCTTATTTCATTATTTATTAGTGTAGTTTAGTTTAGAGTAACACCGTGGAGGAAGGACGGTCTTTACCCATCAGTATGCCTGATCCGCAGTCCGTGAGGATGACGTATGGTTTGTAACTATAAATACCCCTTCCATCCTTGGAAGGGGTGGTGCTTTCTCATTAACCTAACCTTCTCTTTTTGTTTATCTTTCTAGAAACACCCAATCCTCTCTTCCTCTCTCTAAAACCATGGCTTTCTTGTATCATCACCATCCAAGACCACCCGAATCATCATAACACAATATATGTAAGATCCTACACTTTCTCCTATGGGCTTGGGCCTAAGCTCATGGGCCTTCTACATAAGCTTAAGGCTAATGACAAACATAAAGGCCATAATTAAGCTAACTATTGCATATGAGTAACTAACACTTGAATAAAGGTTTAGGAGTGATTCCAACAGTATTCATCGCAGCTAGCGCTGCTGCCACTCGCTCATTGACCAATTGATCAATCATAGCTTGATCCATAGCAGGTGGGTTTGCAGTAGCCCCGACAGGAGCAAGAGCAGGAGTGGGAGTAGCGGCGGGTTGGCCCGCGGGTGATTCTTTTGACTTTCTCCTAGCCATCTTCTATGATACAAGAGAAGACGATAATTGAGTTTAGAATAGAAGGAATATTGTCGTATGAGGGTATGAAAGATAGAACGTATTGAGTGAAATAAAAGGATGTGACCAATGAAAGAGGTGGTTTTAAATATATGTGTGAAAATAATATAAATCAAGTAGTTGTATGTTACATAAAGAAATAACATAGAAGCATTTATGGAAGCATAGCATAGTGCGATATTGTAATTGTGGGCATGTTAAACATGAAGAGATATCAGGCATAAGCGTTCGTAGTCTACTCTACACTCTCCTTAAATTAATTATTCCTTAATTTCATTCAGTTTGTTATATCAACATTATTCTCATTTAAACTTCAGCGAATCCCAATCAAACAAGAAATTTTAAAGTTTAAATGTTAGTTAATTAAGAAACTTAATGACTTTGAGAAATAATTAATTTAATTCAAATGAGATTATACTGAACCTAAAATACAAAGTAACCATAAAGCCTTACGACTACATCGTGTAACAAGAGGCAAGGCATAGTGTACATCACTGGCAGGTGTGAAGTGTTTTAGGAAAATTTGGTTATAGTTTAGGTTTTGAAAAATACCTAATTCTCTATAACCTTAGCTTTGATACCAATCTGTAACACCCCCAAACATTCACAGCGGAAGCGTTCGGGTCATGGGGTGCTACTAAATCAATATACATGATGTAGGTTTTACTGACCAGGTCTTAAATTTATAGTGTCTCGTTCTACCTATGGTCTACCCTAGTGCACTAACAGGCAGTGTACCCGGTCGCGTGTAGTGTAGTAAACGGTAAAGCCGAGGTCGTCCCAAGAGCTATGTGTGTTGGATTATTACTAAGTCTAGTGTCACAGAATAATAATGGTTTCGATAGGGATTAAATTAATTAAACTACTAATACAGAATAAAGTAAATAAAAGCAGATAAATGGATAAAGGGAAATCAATAGAGAAGAGTGGTGCCAACCTAGTTAATCCTTCTAGCTAGTTATGTCTACGTCTACCTACTTACAATTACTTCAGGTGGGGTCAAATTCGAGAGGACAACATTTGGTCAATTCGCCCTAACCTATCAGCAAAGATGCCACCACAAGAGAAATCAGGCGCACCGTCATAAGTCCTGTTTTTCCTGGTCCCCTAAGACAAGTCATTAAGTACCGCTACATGCTAGATTTATAATAGTGAGTGCCCGGCCGTTAGGAACTTAGACACTACACCCCCCAATTCTTAAGTTCATCCAAACGATAGGTGATCAGTTGGTCAAATCGCACAAGTAGAAAGGGTCGTCAGTTGGTCATATCTTACCCTTCCCGTCTTAGTCCGCTCACCTAGGGTCAGTTGGTCATATCTCCTAGGCAATTGGTCTCTACCGCCATTCAAAACTACCGAACCAAGGGTGACTACCAATGAACTATGCATGCATACACTTAGAAATAATTGTACGGAAGTAAAGGTAAACGCAAACAAAACAATTAAGGAATCATAACTAGGCTAGCACCAAAAGTTGCTTAGCCGCTCATATTAATCATGCAAATCAATTCAATATTCAAAGGTACGGAATACATAAATTGAAAGTAAAAGAAATATAAAATGCTAATGCTTATTGTAATGGAGTGACTTCTCCCTTGGAAACAAACTCAGTATGCTCCTTTAGACCTGCCTTGAGCTTTTTCCCACGTTCTCAGAGTGTTGTGTGTGGAATGGGATGATTAGAAATGCTTTGGAATTCATGGGGTATTTATAGGCCAGATCGTTTACGGCTTAACCAATATAGGAGTTACGCCGTAACCTTCTATTTCTTCGTAAAATGCACTAGATCTGCTGGTTACGGCGTAACCTTATTAGTGGTTACGCCGTAGTCTTCAATAAACTCGGTTACGTCGTAAGTGATGCAGTAATTACGGCGTAAGTATCAGCGGCATGGAACCTCATTTGACCTAATGTATTTACGTCGTAACCTTTGGGAAGAGTTACGCCGTAACCTTCTGATAAGTTGGCATTTTGAGTCACGCAATAGTTACGGCGTAATGCGAGAGAAGAGTTACGCCGTAACTTCTTCAAAACAGCATACTGTGATAAATCTTTAGATATGTTTCCAGTTCCGCGTCTCTTTAGCTCAAATGCTCGTAATTTACCTGAAAGTGGAAAACAATGGAAAACAAGCGAAATCCATATAAATGATATAAATAACGAGCATTATCGGGGGAAATTGACACTTAATATTCAGGACTATTTGATGTTATCAAATATCCCCCCACTTTAACTCTACTTGCCCTCAAGTAGACCTTATTAGATAGATTCCTAAAATGATATCTCCCATAACCTGGAAAGTATGAGTTTACAAATCCCTTATGCTAGAATAAAACAAAGCCGAACACCTCACGAAAGGGGAACAAACACTCAAATCTCTCAACTATTCTAAGTGTCAATTTCGGGGTGATCACTCAATCGCACAGTCATAGCATGTATTCTATCATAAGCTTGGCGTTTACACAAATCTCCACCACTAGAGTTAAGGGCTAAACAATTCTCGAAGGCAATATGGGTAGACACGACAAAGGTTAAGGGGTGACTCATCATTACTAACATGTCACGGCGAAGTGGACAAAATCAATGATACATGACCAAATCCATGGCCAAGACCCCAAAGATTGCTCACGCTTGATCACCTAGACACGCTTCATGACTAAAAGGGTAGGATAAGACAGGATATATAATTGGTGTAAAATAAAAACAAGCATGTAGTCTAAATCTATAACCAAGTCATCACCACTTACCGTCTGCCCAAAGTTCAAGCTTCAAGTCAAGAAACCGGAACATGAAATGCAAGGTAGATGTGTCATTAGAGGACGTCGTGATGGGCACACTACCTTTTCTCCAACTGCTCGCATAACTACCAACTCCAATCTTCAAATGTGACCGAGGTGGCCTCCTCGATACTAAATCAATAAAGCTCATACTACAGTGCTTATAACATCGCACTTTACAATAACATAATCATAACAACTTATTTTTTTTTCGAATCACTTTTTTTTTCAACATAACATAACATAACATAATATCCCCCACTTGAGATGAACAATGGGAATTCGGGGGGTCTTCAATGATCTTCAGAAATGTTGTCGATGGAAGCGTGATTTCCAAACCTTTCCACTCGAACCTTGAACTTAGGCAAATGATAACTTCTCAATCACAAATAAAGACTACAAGGTAGGCTAAGGTGTAAAGGTGTATCGAAACAATATATTGGGTGAACAAAATGAAAGGAATGGCTTAGAAGGGTGTATCTAGGGGTATCTTGCACTAAAGATGATTGCAACAAAAGGGTTTCACATGGGGGTCGAAAAGTCGAGGTGACTAATCGATAGACTCACAATGGTAGGCTGTTTGGGTGATAATCCTAAAATATTGCCTTCTAAAACTGAAAAGTCTAAATACATCGAGCTAACTCAACATACCTCATATATGGTCTCGAAATGATGCAAAGGCCAAGTTCCAAAGTTTACAAGCTATCGGCACACTCATAATTTGGTGGATTTGGGTAAAATATTGGAAACGGATAAGGCTAATCTCACCTATAATATCAAGGGTTGTATGTGCTCGGCTAAGGTCTAATCTAGTTAGATTAAGAAAAACATGTCAAAATTTTAAAAATGGCATATTTTTTTTTGAAATAAACTAGAAAAATTAGGGCGAAATCAAGTTCAAGAGATAATTCTACTCCCGTCCCCCCACTTGAATTGTACAAAGTCCCTTTTGTACTAGGCATTAAATAAAGGTGAAAAGAAAGGTATAATTAGAGCGAGAACTTCCCTGAAATTTGCTCCATAAAGAAGGAAGGCTCACGAACAAGAGACGTGCCTTCATATAAGCGTCATGAACAAACTTCAATCCCTGAAATCACAATACCGACAAGCATAATTCTAAAAAGAAAAAATGAAAAACGAAAAACAAACCTAACTCACTTTCGTAGGAATCACGGTTGCATTTAGCGAATGCAACAAGCCTTTTAAACCACTTGGTGTCCCAAGTGGACGAGTGAAGTCTCGTGAGGGTTTACAGGGAACAAACCCACAAAGTTCATTTAAAAACTAATACAAGGTTACTGTGTTTTAAAATGAAAGAATTAAAGCGAGAGAAAATTACGTCGTAACTCTTTGAGGGAGTTACGCCTGAATCGAAAACCTGGAATGAGCAAGTGAGTAGTTACTGCGTAACCATCGAGATGGTATTACCGTAATTGGTAATGCGCCAAGAATTCTGGCTGCTAAGGTTGGTTACGGCGTAATCACCAAGATGAGTTACGCCAACTCGCTCAGACAGAAACCGCAGCACAATTACTTCCTCGTTTCGCAAAAATAGTTAGAAAATACAAAACCTAATGAAAAGGAAATAAAAATAAATTAAAGGGATAATTCGGGTTGTCTCCCGAAAGAGCACTTTTCTTTATTTACGAGTCTTTAAGTTAGACTCAGAGCCGCGGGGCTTCTAAGGTGGTTTTTGGATTTGGCCGACTTCTTCAATATCTTTCATCAAGTTATGCCTCATCCAGGCGACATTCGTAGCCGTTCTGAGGTATTCATTAGTTTCGAATTTCTGGATTTTACTGAATTTCTCCTTCGGTCCCAAGTGGTAGCGAGTGAATTTGAATTTCTCGACAATAATAGGAGGTGGTCTCTTGTAGGGGATCCCAAGGAGTTTGCACCTCCTTTGCTCGTAATCTTCGTCGTCAGGATCAGTAAACTCCTCATTACCTCGCAACTCAAGGTAATCAAGGATTCCTTCAATGTCATCATCATTAGAAGCAGTACCTTTGAACCATTCTTCATCGAGTAGATTCTCTACTAGTATGCGCTTGCACTCTTCCTTTTCATCTCGAACCAATTCCTTGTCATTTTCAATTGTTATCTCATTCGTGTTGTTGAGACTTTCATTGTTGGAATTTTCTCGATCCATGTACTCCTTCCAAATCTTTTCTTTGGTTAACGTATCCACATGCCCATACTTAATCTTTACCCAACTATCGAATCCTAGATTATCCAGCCAAGGCAGACTCGTCCTCTCTTCATCATTGGTTGAGGACCAAAATAATTCATTTTTTCCTATCCTCTCAGAGCTGCTTCCTCCGTTACACACATTGTCATACGGGTTGCATGACACCCAGAAAATTTCCCCAGGAGATTTTACTCTTTCGCACCAGTGACTGCGTATTTCCTTGCTATTTGTTTCACTCAAATGCTCATCCATGCAGTAGATGTCATTATCAGCCACTTCTTTTCCGAATGTGCTCCTCGTAATCAATTTTTAGGTTCTTAAGAAGATTTGGATTAATCTTGGCATCTCCGAATTGTACTGCGTACCAGTCCTCAAATGCCAAATCACCGAACTTAATACAATGTCTTTCATGCTCATGAGGGCATGTCCACTCTTCCTCTCTTTCACTATCCCCGCTGTTGCAATATTCGCGGAAGGGATTGCATGTCGGCCATGCTCGTGTGGACTCCTCATCAGTAATGATGATCGGAGTACACCAGTGAGTGATCAGTGGCTCTTCTTCATCTTCAAGGGAGAGTTTTTCGAGTCTTTCATCATCAGTATATGCCGGCTACATAAATTTGTTATGGTTGATCCTATCCTTATTACTTCCCCTATTGCAAACCTCATTTCTTAGGTCACACGAGGCCCAAAGATCATGCCAATCTCCCTTAGCAACCGGTATCATTTTGCACCAGTGATATTTCTTCTTAGATTTGGGCAGAGGGCACAAGTCAATGTCGTGAGACCATTCATTTCCAGATTCGCCTATATCGAGGAATTTTTCTGCCCACGTATCCCAATTACGCCGTAACTAAGATTCTTGGTTACGGCGTAATTCGTTAGAATTGTTTTCCTCAGTATCCTTCACAACCCCGTTATTCTTTGTCAAAAACATAGTTACGCCGTAACTCATTAGGCGGGTTACAGCTCGATCTCAACGAAATCATCCCCTGAATCCATATTTTTGGCCTGAACTTTCGAGTTATCATCAACAAAAATCACTTTACATTCCATAGTTGTTTTAGATCCTTCAGGTTTATCGTTATTCCTACTTACTTTTTCACTGAGCTTCTCCACCATGGATTCTAGGTTTTTCAGAGTCGTGTCGTGCTTGGAAAGGTTCTGTTGTTTTCCGGAATTCTTTCAACCATTCATCTTGCTCCTTTTGTCTTTGGGCTGAACTTTCCAGGAACTTATTAATTGTTTCTTCAAGACTGGGCTTTCTTTCTCCATAAGGCCCACGGTTGTAATTTCCACGATACCCATTATTATTTCGATTATCTCCATAAAATGGTCGATTTTCTTCGTACTTAGCTTTTTCAATATTCTCTTCGTCCAATTGGGGACAATTCTTCGTGAGATGTCCTCCTCCACAGCTTTCACAACCTACTTGGATGGCATGAACGGTTTCTCTGACCTTCAGCATATCTCGACTGAGACTTTCAATTTTACTAGCGATTGCTGTAATTCCATCTAAACTTCCGCTATGGTTTCTTTTACTTCCTCCGTCGTTCCATTTTTGAGAGTGATCAGCCATTTTTTGAATGGCTTCAATTGTAAGAGTAGGAGTCATGTTCGGGATAGGTCCCTGATAGTCTAGCATTTGCCTTGTAGTTAAGTCAATTCCTTTGTAGAAAATATTGACCTTCTGTTGGTTGTTCAGATCATTGGTAGGACACTTGTACAGAAGATCGTTGTATCTATCCCAGGCTTGATACAATGTTTCTTCGCCTTCTTGTTTGAAATTATGGATCTCCAAAAGCTGGTTAGAAATCTTCGATGGTGGACAATATCTTTGAATAAAGTGTTTCTTAAGTAGCGCCCAAGTATTAATTGCCCCAGCGGGCAATCTTTCGATCCATCTTCTGGCGGCTCCAGTAAGAGTCATTGGGAATACCCTTAGCATAACAAAGATCATGAGATACGCCCGGAATGTTGAAAAGGCTAGCAATGTATAGGACATTTTCAACGTGCTCATATGCATCTTCGTCCCTGTTTCATGAAAAAAGGGTTAGCACGGCCCTCATAAATTGGTCTTTCATTTCGAAACGGACATCCGCTCCAATTGTCGGTCTTACGAGACCCGACTCTTGTTCCGCTCTTGTCAATGCCAAGTATTCTTCAAGAGTGAGGTAATCGATGTTAACAACTTCCATGGTACCTGAAAACTTGAATTATGATCGTGAGAAAAGTTTAAAATGAAATTAAAGACTTAATATCAATCCTAATATAACTCCCCGGCAGCGACGCCAAAAACTTGATGCAGGTTTTACTGACCAGGTCTTAAATTTATAGTGTCTCGTTCTACCTATGGTCTACCCTAGTGAACTAACGGGCAGTGTACCCGGTCGCGTGTAGTGTAGTAAACGTTAAAGCCGAGGTCGTCCCAAGAGCTATGTGTGTTGGATTATTACTAAGTCTAGTGTCACAGAATAATAATGGTTTCGATAGGGATTAAATTAATTAAACTACTAATGTAGAATAAAGTAAATAAAAGCAGATAAATGGATAAAGGGAAATCAATAGAGAAGAGTGGTGCCAACCTAGTTAATCCTCCTAGCTAGTTATGTCTACGTCTACCTACTTCCAATTACTTCAGGTGGGGTCAAATTCGAGAGGACAACATTTGGTCAATTCGCCTAACCTATCAAAAAGATGCCACCACAGAGAAATCAGCGACCGTCATAAGTCCTGCTTGTTCCCGGTCCCCTAATCCAAGTCATTAAGTACCTACATGCTAGATTCATAATAGTGAGTGCTCTACCGTAGGAACTTAGACACTACACCCCCATTTCTTAAGTTCATCCAAACGATAGGTGATCACTGGTCAAATCGCACAAGTAGAAAGGGTCATCATTGGTCATATCTTACCCTTCCGCCTCAATCCGCTCACCTAAGGCCAGTTGGTCATATCTCCTAGGCAATTGGCCTCTACCGCCATTCAAAACTACCGAACCAAGGGTGACTACCAATGAACTATGCATGCATACACTTAGAAATAATTGTACGGAAGTAAAGGTAAACGCAAACAAAACAATTAAGGAATCATAACTAGGCTAGCACCAAAAGGTGCTTAGCCGCTCATATTAATCATGCAAATAAATTCAATATTCAAAGGTACGGAATACATAAATTGAAAGTAAAAGAAATTTAAAATGCTAATGCTTATCGTATTGGAGTGACTTCTCCCTTGGAAACAGCTCTGTATGCTCCTCTAGACCTGCCTTGAGCTTTTTCCCACGTTCTCAGAGTGTTGTGTGTGGAATAGGATGATTAGAAATGCTAGAATTTGTGGGGTATTTATAGGCGGATCGGGTTACGCAGAACCAATATAGAGTTACCAGTAACCTTCTATTTCTTCGTAAAATGCACTAGATCTGCTTGTTACGGCGTAACCTTATTGGTGGTTACGCCGTAGTCTTCAATAAACTCGGTTACGTCGTAAGTGATGCAGAGTTACGCGTAAGTATCGCGGTGGAACCTCATTTGACCTAATGTAGTTACGTCAGAACCTTTGGGAAGAGTTACGCGTAACCTTCGATAAGTTGGCATTCTGAGTCACGCAATAGTTACAGCGTAATGCGAGAGAAGAGTTACGCCGTAACTTCTTCTAAACAGCATACTGTGATAAATATTTAGATATGTTTCCAGTTCCGCGTCTCTTTAGATCCAATGCTCGTAATTTACCTGTAAGTGGAAAACAATGGAAAACAAGCGTAAATCAATATAAATTATATAAATAACGAGCATTATCGGGGGAAATTAACACTTAATATTCAGGACTATTTGATGTTATCAATACACAACACAAGGTAATAAAGAATGGAAATTCTATTCCATTTTAAAAATATAGATTGATTTAAGAAATTGTTTTACAACATTGTTTGAAAGTGCGGAAGTAAAGCCCATAAAAATATGTGTTGTCCCATTAAAAATTTTATTAGATTTGCTTGAAAACACTTCGGATGCCAGTCTTCAACGAATGCCTTTGCCATTGCCCATGCCAATGAGTAAACCAGAGAAAAACATGCTAAAATGTCAACGCAAAGGTTGGTGAGTTCATAGGTTTAAGTTTAAGAAATCAAGTTGGACCATTTATATAGCATCTCCGTGGATGACACTATATGCAAAAAAAGGCTATTACGCTAATACCAAGTTCATGCGATCAAACTACGACATGTGCATGCCTCTAGAAGCATGATAAATAAAAGTCCAGCAAGTGTATTTTTAGTACACTCAATAAATACGACATGATATATACCCCGACGTTGCTTATCCGTGTCAAACTTGAACGGTGTCTATCCCAATAGATCTATTCATAACAATCGCTTCCCCAAAGGAACTAACGGTAGCATAGTGGGAATCAAGGTTGTTTCACGTAATAGTTTATTAGGTTTGGTCCGAAAAGATTTTTGCATGTTTCTCACCCCAAAGTTTTATAAAGCAAGTAAATAAGAGTATAAGTGGGGCTATAAACTCGCCTTAGTAGTTTGATGAATAAAGCACAAAAAGATCGAGTGTGATAAAGCAGTGGCTCCTACCCGGAACAATGCTCGTGTTGGTGGTGTCGATTAGATAAAGACCAAGAATCAACAATATAACCCAAAAGCACCAAGTGAATAATTAAAACCCAACCTTCCAAGTCTTGAATCTAACCCAGTGTAACTATGTTTTTTGTAAATATTGAAAGAATTGAATGAGTATTGTTCAATGTTGGTTCGATCATAACAGAAAGGAGGAATACTTTTATAATACTTTGAGTGGGGTTTATTATGTGAAGTATTGAGATATACAATATAAATAGGATAAACTTGATGTCACCATCCTAGCAAAAGAACAAAGTTCACATGAAAATCACATGCCAATTTTTGTATTTTAGCTTAGGATGTATTGGTTTGTCTTGTATTCACGTGGGATCACAGTAGTCAAAAGAAAAAGAAACCATTGATCTTGACTTGCACATGCTATTGTTTGATAAAGGTTGATGTTACATTTGTTTTATGTTTGATGGGGTCACGCCGTACGTCTCACAGAAACATAGAGGCAAAGTTTCAAATATTAAAATAGAGTGTGCTTGGTTATTGATTTGTCTCGTTCACATGAAAGAAAAAGTCTTTGGTTGCTTTTGTTTTTGCTTGGGTCATTGTCAACGCAGAAGGGAGAATGCATGCCAACTTGCATGTACTCATATTTGACCCACTGTGTTTTTGCTTTTGGTTTGCATGGTCACAGGAAACAAGGAACATATATAGGAATGACAAAGGTGTGTGCTTGGGTAGGCGTTTGTCACAGTAACGAGAAAAATGAAATGTGCCAACATATTATTACACTGTTCGTCCCATATAATTTATCTTCAAGCGTAGTAAAAATAGTTCGTCCTTGCAGCCATTAAAACAAAAGTCGTCCCTCGCTGTGGTGAATTGCTTAAAAGAAACAAACGTCTAGCCACCATGTTTTGTGTTCACACGAGGGGTCCATCTATTTGATATTAAAAGAATGTGAAGTTTGTTTTACAATTTTATCAATGAAAGGGTGTATTTTGGCCTGATAAGAAAAGGGCTAGGCCCACGTGATTTTGTAAAGGTGTTGGGTTGGATAGGGTTAAACACGCGAGCCCAATAAAATAAAATGAATTAGATCGGGTAGTGTTAAGAGGCCCGGTAAGATAAATAAAAATAAAACATTGTTATTTATTCATTTTACGAAGTTTTTATTATCGAGGTTGAGGTGAAAATATCCCGTGGCTTGTCGTGATTAAAGTTTGAAATGAAAAAGAAAAAAAATATATATACGCGAAAAATCGGTAGGGAAATTTACGAGTGGTTACATAACTAGCATATATTAAGAACACACATTTTTTATGAGAAATGTTATAGCCACATAAAAACATCTACAATGTCCTTCACAAAATGACGTTTCAGACATTGATTGGCTTAATCAGAAAGAAGAGAGAGAAACTATAATAAAATCACCAATTACTGCCTTACTCTTTTCTTATTTCTTTGTGGATGTTTTTATGTGCTGTAGCATTCCTCTTTTCTTATTTCTTTGTCTACTTTATCGTAGATTTTTATCTTTTTTATTTTTATTATTATTATTTTTTATGCAGGCCCTATGGGCACATAAGAAAGGTAATGTCAATCATAAAACTAAAAGCCAAACACTATCACAAGTTGCATTGTTTCTTCAACGTTTTTTTTTCTCGCACTAACAATTGTATGTGGCCGTTTTAAGAATCAAAAGTAAGAAATACTTGAAGGTTCTTTGTTAGTGATAAAGATGGAAACTACACGAGTTACACCAATAATGTCGTATAAAAATAAGTTCTACATAAGCTTTGATGTTTGTTTGAAATCATAAAACACGTTGAACACAACTTTCCTTACTAAGATTTTCGAATACATAATTATGTTCTTTAAATTTAAAGTGCTGCAATTTCATGAATTTTATATCGCAAAATAGTGTTTTTAATAACAATGTTTTTAACCTATATAATCTTAACGATTTGGATATCCTCGTATATTTACATGATTTATATCCAAAAATGATGATTATTGAGCTAGCCTGCCCATCAGATGGGTCATGAAGATAATTAATAAGATTTAAGATCATTTGAGGACAAAAGATTATTTACATACCAATGGATCAATCTTCACAATCCATTTTTATTTGATCTAATTGATGAGATTAATCCCAACATTTTAAAAAACCCACTTTCATCATCTTTTTTTAAATATTAATAACTTTCAAACCGTTAATCGCGTTGAAAAAAAATATCATTTGACGAAGATTTAATTATCTTTCTATAGATAGGCACTTTGATATACTTTCGACAAAAAAAGAAAATTTCGTATTTTCACTTTTTTTTTTTTCGTTTTTACGCTTGAAATTTGAATTAAAAAATCATATATGATTTAACACTAATTTGAATATCACATGTGATATTAGTGTTATATCATATATGATATTATGTTATATCATATATGATATGTAATATCACATGTGATATTAGCGTAATATCACATGTGATATCACATATCATATATGATTTTTTCATGCAAATTTCAAGAACGAAAAAGATGAAAAACGCGTGAAAAATCGAAATTTTTTCTTTTTCAAAAGTATATCAAAGTGCCCATATAGGGTAATTAAATGCTCTTCGACGACGATGTAAATATTTTCACTTAACGATTAACGGTTTAAAAGATATTTAAATTATAAAAATAGGTGAAATAATAAAATGCTTTTAATCTCATCCATCGATTTTTTTAGATGGAATGAAATTCCTAGATGTAAAAAAGTTTGGTATGTAAAATAACTCTCCTCAAATAATAAATATAATCAAATCTAATGGATTATATTTACATACCAAGGGATCAATCTCCACCCTCCATTTTTATTTGATCTAATGGATGAGATTAATCATAACAATTTAAAAAACCCACTTTCATAATTTTTTTTTCAAATATTAATATCTTTCAAACCGTTAATCGTTAAGCGAAAAAAAATATATCATTGCGACGAGCATTTAATTATCTTTCTATAGATAGGCACTTTGATATACTTACGACAAAAAAAAAATTTCGTATTTTTCACGTTATTTTTTTTAAGTTTTTTTCGTTTTTTTACGTTACTGAAATTTGCATTGAAAAATCATATATGATAAAACACTAATTTGAATATCACATGTAATATTAGTGTAATATCATATATGATATGTAATATCACGTGTGATATTAGTGTAATATTACATATAATATCACATGTGATATTACATATCATATATGATTTAACACTAATATCACATGTGATATTCAATATAGTGTTTTATCATATATGATTTTTCAAAATTTCGAACGTGAAAAAAACGAAAAAATAACTAAAAAAAGTGAAAAAAACTAGTTTTTTTTTTTCTTGAAAGATATCAAAGTGCCCTCTATGTGAAAGATAATTAAATGCCGTCGATGGTGTAAATATTTTCACTTAACGATTAAGGTTTAGGATATTTAAATTATAAAAATATGTGAAATAATAAAATGCTTTTAATCTCAGCCATTGATTTATTTTTAGATGGATGGTGAAGATGAGTCCCTTGGAATGTGAGAAAAGTTTGGTATGTAAAATAACTCTCCTCATCTTTTATATAACAAAAAAAAAAAACACTAAATGGAGGCCATTTTAGAAAAAATAATATCTGAGAAAAAACAAATTGTACTAATATGAGAGCTTGATTTTTTTACCTAGCAATATTGAGCCACTTGACTAGAAAATAAAATTCAAAATTAAAGACTCTATTGGTCAAATCTATCACAGATTGAATTTTCTGAAAAAAAAGTCCTAAAAACCTTTGTCTAAATGAATTTTTGTATTTACAATATGGGGTAATTTATAAACTTTAGGGCTTAAATTCAAGATAATGTTACGTTATGATCAATTGTTGGGCCAATTCTGTGCCCAATGGTCTCTAACTAGGATTTGAACATAAATTAGTCTAAGTCAAAGAAGACTCTCTGATAATGAAATCAGCGAGAAAATCAAGAAAACTCGCTGATAATGAAATCATCAAGCAACCTCAGCAAAGTTCAAGTTATAGACATCGTCAAGGAAGTAAAAGATGACTTGAAAATGTACTCACTAGCTGATGCAAGTTAGCTAGCACGTAGAAGGAACTAAAGCTAGAGGATAAACGTTCATCAAGGCTCGACAATACCCTGATGAACCTCTCAGCTCTCTGACTCCCAACAAAGTATAGCTCAAATCCCTTATGTGTTTAGGCGGTACTTTTCAAAGAAGCAAAATAGCGAGATAAAGTGTCTTTTGCACAAAATTCAAAGCATGTACGATTATGTGAAAAGTAGTAAACAGTTAACAGAACTGTTCACTAAATTACGCTTGGTAGGTTTTCAAGAAAAAAACATTAAATAGAAGATGTACTTTATGTACTAGTTCCGGTAGATGCTTGATACGTCTCACCTAACCCGACTAAGTGACTTCCTCGTATCTAGTATAAAAAATGAATGTTAGTCGAGAGTAAATGTAACCACTCCATGTATTTAATGTAAAAGTTATTGAAGTGCATTTACTCTCTTGAACTTACAATTGGTCCGTTTAACCTATCAGAGAGACCACATAAGTTCACTAGCAAACTTTGGCTCAAAGTTAGCTTGATCAGGGATATGATATACATTGTCATTCAATTAAGTTTTTTGCACAATACTTTGTAATTCTTTGATTCATATCAATAAAGAGTTATACAATGAAAAGTTAAATCTTTTGTTGTCATTTACATTGTTTTATAGTTGTGTTTCTAAAACTGGCATTGAGGAGGGGACAACATTAACCAATAAAATCTACAATAACGTCCAAAGCTTTAGATAAAATTTATGAACTTAAGTGTGAAATATTAAGTGTTTGTAATTTTTAACAATGTTACAAATACTTCTAGACTGTATATTTTTTCTTAAAAAAAATTATTATCGATGTTCTTTTTGATTTTTGTTTTTTCATAATTATTAACATTATATATTAAATTAAGCGTACTGCATAAACTCCTTATGTTTTAGAAGATTATAATATAAAAATCAAAGCATACGTTAGTGTGATTTGTAATATACACACGAGGTTGTATATATAGCAACGAACCATATATATTATTTAGTACTTTATTATTCCAAATGCTCACGTATGTTTATAACCGATCTATACGAACAACCTTTACATGAAGATATAATGCAACGACCCATGATATGTATTCATATTTTTACTCTTAAATTGAGTATGAATATTCGCAAAATTATTATTTTAACAACCATCGTTTGATAACCTACGCGCGCGGTTCAAAACTTGAGTACGACCAAGGCTATTATAAGTCTCATATATTAAATTCAAAAATTTTAATTAAATTTGATTAATGTCTAAATGCAATGCATGCACAAGACTTATAACTAGCTGACCTTATAAGCTATAAGCAAAAGTTGATAAGCCCGTAAGTAAACATAACTCGCTTTCTTTCTTTTGTAACAAACAAGGTAAATATATCTCAAGCGTTGTGGCGATATATTATTTGATAAAAACTTTTATGATATAACAACATAAAAATCTTTAATTACTTTACTTTCTTTGCACAAAATATATTGCGTTGTGACGCTATAATATTTGATAAAACTTTTATAATATAACCATTGTAATGAGTACAACGTTTATAAAAACCTTTTCATAAACTAATAATGGTCATTGAACGAGTCTAAAATGTATATAATACAAATATTTTCAATCATTTTTTATTATTACCCGAATAATAAGAAGTTGATTTTACATTTTTAATCCTTATTTTTTTTAATGTAAGTTAAAAGCATTGCAATATAGGGTTAAATTTATTTGAAATTGAGAGCCTTTTTGTTGGTATATTTTTATAACAAAATTACAAAATTTTGACCTGTCACCAAAATATTAAGAAGTTAATTTTAAAATTTTAATAAATCTTTTCATAAAATCATCCATAATTTAAAAGCATTGCAATATTAGGCTCATTTTATTCGGAATTTAAAGTCTTTTTTATTGTTATATTTATTATTAGAAAATTACTGAATATGTATTAGATAATTGATAAATAAATTTTGTTAAATAAAAAATTGTAAAAGTAAAAGTTTAAGATAGTTTTTCTTAGGGGTGTTCACAAATCGGGTAATAAACATAGGAAATGAAACCGAACCGAACTGAATAAATCTAAACCAAATTTGTAACCGAGCCGAATTTTCCAAAACTGAATCGAAACAAATTAAATATTCGGTTTTTGATTTGGATATGGTTATGGAAAATGAAAAACGAACCGAAAATCGAATTTAAATAAACAAATCTATGTTATCTAATATACCACACTTTTGTACCACCAAATGAAGCATAAAAAATTAAATGTTCTGATGTGGGATTCCAGATTTAACAATTTTGTACAACACCCAATGCATCCCTTTAACACACTACAACCACGTGATAGAACCACATGAGGTTTTAAAGCTTATTCAGTACGCTCCTTCTTCACTTTTGGAAACTCATTACAATTTTCAATTATGCGTTACAATCTGAGCTCCTATTATCGGATTCAAATCATATCAATTTCATTCCAATCAAGATAATCACACGTTTTCTTCTTCAATACGTTTTACAAAAAATTCAAAACCATCATACATATCATCTCCCAAAATAACGAATTGATTTGGTGTTTGCTGGTATCCTTCATAATTTGGTAATGATCTTTATTGTGAACTAACTTTGTATTAATTTAATTTTGTTTTTGTTAATTTTTAGTTTTAATAATTGATTATATGATGAAAACCCTACAAAAAATTGACCAAAACCCTAGAAAAAATTGGGGCTTTTTTTGGCCGATTATATTTTCCTTATGATTATAACATTTATATGAAAAAATAAATATTTCTTGACAATTATGTAATTTTTTTTGGGGTACAATATTTGAAATTTTAATTTTGGAAGATGATCAAGTATTAAAAACCTTCCAATAATATGAACCCTAATTGTAGGACGTTTTTGATACTATAAATTGATTATGGCGTTGGTGCTAAAGATGCACATCACAATTACTAACCTCATCGATGAATATCAAATCAAACAATGTCTACCTTTGTTTCTGGGTATATCAACGATTTATCACCTGTTAAGGACAACATCAAGTTACGAGTACGTCTTCTTCGTACTTGGATGCAACCTATGTTTAGCAAGCCACATGTTGTTAATATGGAGATGATTGTTTTTGATGAACATGCAAGTATTTACTTCATATTTGGTCCATATTAATGTTTGTATTTGCATTTTTTAGATGAATTGTTATTTTTGATGTTCATATTGGTTTGTTTTGTTCCAGCAAACAAGGATGCAAGCAACGGTCAGGATGACGTTGGTCAATGGTTTCAAACATCAATTACAAGAGGGCAATGCTGTCATCCTTCAACGGTATAGTAATCGAAAAGTGTTCAGATTTTACCGGTTCTCTGTATGGGTTTGACTTTCATCCCTATTGAGCCATTACTTCTCTAAAGAATGAGGAAGTTGGCCAGTTTGGTATGTACAAACATTCTAATTATTTTTAAAAAGGGAAAATGACGCAAATGCCCCCGGCGCCCTGAGGCTTATCACTTTCCAGACCACATTTTTTTTATTTGAAAATGGACCGAGGGCAACCGCTGTCATTGGGCAACTCATCGACATTGTGACAAGTGTCCCTTATGTGTAAGGTATTGTTTTTTGGGCAACTAAAGATCGCTGGGAAACCGTATATTTTAAAAAGGGTTTATTCGTCATTTTACATTACATAAAAAGTACACATTTGAATAGTGAAAGTATATTACATTTTTATTCTAAATCCAATACTCACTGCCTTCGCTAGCCGTCTTCTTCACTCTCTTTGCTTCTCGCGACAAAAACATTCTTAGTTATTGTTTTCACAAATCAAACCGCCTTCTTCGCCAAGACTCTCTTCCTCGTAACGCCGCTTATGTTCCCATCTACGTGCTACATTGTTGATTGCAAATGGAATTTTTCCGTTTCACATTTTTCAAACAAGCAAACCACCTTCGATTGCTCAATCATTTTTTCCAATAATGTGGCCAAATACGTTACGTAAATATTTTTATTGTTGTTTATTACATATGATTTATTTCCAATTAGTTCTATATTATAATAAATCGTTGTTGTTATTCGATTATTGCCTATGTTAGATAGGTGTTAATTCAATTTTACAATCCATTGCTCTTTTTTATGTCTGTCTGATTCGTAATTATGTAGGCTATAATACCTTAGACGTAGTTAGTTAAGTATGTAACATTACTTGGTTCATTAAAAATTTTAGTGGCAGTTTGTAGACCAATAAGGAGTGGTTGAAATGGGTCCAGGTCCAACCACTGGATCTGGTATATTAGGGTAGATGGTTTATATGCATCATCTGATATGACTATGCTATTGTTTACGACGTTGGTATAGATTCCTTATATGGTCTGAATTAATTTTTCATTTTTGTTGACTGTTTTTGGGACTATGAAGCTAAGTTAATCATTACGAGTAAACTAAACTACTTTTCGTCGATAAAGCAAAAGTTAGACGCAAAACGCCGCATCTTGTTTAGGAATACCTGCTTTGGAAGATGGATTGATCTCTTATTTTTTGAACATGAAACATAGATCATTGATTATATGCTAATGAAACAGCATACAGTTGACGATGCTCATTATGATATGCCCTTCATTTTTTACATTGAAGGACATGCTTTGCATTTTGGTCGTCGTTAGTTTTGTCTAATGACCGGGCTGCGGTTTGGATCTGTAAGCTTTGGGTTGTATACATCCGTTCTCTCAATTTTCGTAATAAAGGTTATTTCCTCGACAAGCAAGGGTATATTTTAACCAACTTAGACGCTATCGGTGTTAATCGAGGATTAAGAGTGGTTTCGACAGATATCTGATGAAGACGCCGACGCCTCTTTGTCTTTGTTAGCCTTAGAGGTAATCTTTATGTGTCGTTTGTTGACATGCGAGGTGGATGATACACTGATGAGGTTAGTTGATAATCTAGATGATTGGAATGCTTTTACATGGGGTGGCCATATTTGAACTCATTTATACGACCAACTTCATAATGTATTTGATAAGCACACAGATGACCACCTTTTAATATTAAAGAAAGATCCAAAGCTTTGTCCGACATACACACTGTCTGGATTTCTGTTTGGGTTTCAGGTATCCATTTTCCAACTTAACATTTTTACTGAGTTCTATATTTAAAAGTTTATTTTTCTTTATCTTTATTTTCTTTATTCGTATAGGTGTGGATCCTTGAGTCCTTTGAAAATGTCATGTTTGGTGGATTAAACATCCAAACGTGATACCAAGAGCACTAGGCTGGTCTAGGAAGTCCATCTTTAAAAGAACTGATCGTTCGAACCTTTTTTCAAAGGTAAGCCTGTTAAACTTGTGGTTATTTATTACTTGTTTCTAGGTAAAAAGTAAACATACACAGAAAAGTAGATGTTCCATTTCCACCTATCAAAGTCAAGGCATATGCATAAATACTAAAAAGATCTACACAAATAGTCATAGCAGATTTCATGTGCACATATTATAGATTAAAAAGATAACAACCATTCTAGTTTTGTTAGTGCATCAACAAACCACTAGATATGGTAAATAGATGAACCTTAAGACATTTTTCGTTTCCCTTTGCCTTTTCCTTTATCAGCCGCTCCTGTGACTGTCGAGGGATTATTTATGCCAAATTTCTTCTCTTTAATATCAGCCCATGTTTGTTTGTTTGCAAGTCCTATTACCTGAATCCTTTTACTCGGGAGGTTCCGACTTTGGGCATCACAAACTGAAGGCTTTTTTTCCTCAAAACTCAGAACGTTGTTCCCTTTCAAAGCATCACGCGCTGTAAGCTACCACATCAGCGTCTGTCAATAGTCACTGAGTCAGAACTAGACAAATAGCTGGATATAGAGCTTGAATCACTTTCAGAGCTTTCAACGTTTGGGAAGTATGAATCCCATGGATTACATGGCTCCATTATATCTGAAGTGCTTGAGGACATTTTTGTGCTTGAATCAGGCGGATTGTTATAATATCTGCAAAATAAACAAACACTTTAAAGATGCTTGAAAACAAGCTTAGCATTAGCAAAATAATATTTACAGAAACAAAACCCCACCAGCTTTTTTTGTAGTCATTTTTATTAAGGTTTTGCTGATATGTGTGTGTAAAACCAATGTTAATGTGTGTCTGTTTATGACTGTGCCTGTGACTATAAATCTCACTATAAAATAAAGCCTCTACCTAACTGCATTTAAAAGCATTAATATCCTAATAAATGCTGGTTGTTGACCTTATCCCTTAACTTTGAAATTATAACTAAAGGTTATGCTACAGCATAGTTGTGCACCATCCTATACATCCTAACACAATTACAATAAAACTTTTGTGCCCGTCGTACATGCATTTGTAACCCTGATCAGCAGTAACTGGACACTACCAGTGGTACACGCATTTGTAACCGTTTATTACTTGGTCTTCATCACTGGCCGTATTAACTTCCACTTGCAGTTTATAACTTTAATTACAGATCCCTTATAAAATTGTGTCTTATCTCAATATGTATTGTTTTTTAATGATAAGCAGTATTTTAAATTTTGCATAAGATCGTATGCAAACTATAGTTTTTCAACACATTATCAGCCAATGTTGCATCCTTATCTGTTTCAGGTTGTTTTTTTTAATCTTTTTATCAATACAATCTACTAAAACATAAGCATCAGTTACAAATAACTCTAGTATTTGTCAAACTCCAGCAGTAGTTGTATGGCTAAAGCAGTTGTAAGTCATATACTAGAAGCAGTTTACCACGTACTGTATTCTGTAGATGATCCTAACAACAAGCAGTAGTTCCAATACATTAGCAGTCGCTCAGAGTGTACTAGCAGTAAGTGAGACTGGTTGACCATTTCCTTAGTAGCCTAAACTCACGAGGCAATATTGGTAATGTATGAGTTGAAAGCCTTTATATTACACAATTTAAGTAACTAAACAATATATTTTTTTTGATACCATTACTGAACTTTAGGAGTCAGCTACAATTACTCATCAAGTTTCCTCTTGAAGCACATAACAACTTACTTGGAGGATGCTTCCAAACACTTATCAGGGTTAAGTATCTTTTCGTATTTCCTTAGTAACCTGCAAGCTTGATCATCAAAGAGTTTTTGTAGTTTTAATTTACCAGGCTGTAAAATCTGAGTTATAACCTCTGGATGAGCATTCAGTTTAGGATAATCATTTTCTACCAACATATGAATAACCATTGCTGGAATGGTTAACACATGTACTCCACAAGACTGATATAGAAACCATCTTATAACCTTGACATTGTTGAGTACTTTCCATTCTGGTTCATCATGAGTGGGTTCAAATAAGATCTTAAAATTATAATACATCACCCTCTCATGATAATCATGTAGACACACATCACCAAATTTGTCTTTGTACAGCTTCCAGATGGTCACCAAATCATCTATATTCATGGAATGAAGCATTTGTGAAAATTTACTTAAACCATGAATCTCACCATTGGTTCTCTTAAACTTCCAACATCCTTTACTTCCATCTATGATTTTAAATGTGTAATAGACAATTGGACGTTGAACTGCAAGAGGAACTCGTGATCTGACTCCATCTCTGTAGATAGCTTTGTAAGAACCATTAGCCTTTCCCTGTTTGCTTCCATGTACTCTTCAGTCTCTGTATGCTCTGTCTCAACTCTAATCTTTATCTACACCTTTTGATTTATCAGGCATCCTCTTCTTTGATCCATGAATCGTATCCTTGATTGCTAATGGAGTTTCATAGTTAGCAATCTCTTTAATAGGCTTAAGAAAAGCTTTTTCCTGTTCTGCAGCCTTCTTTTCATGAGCAAGAACATCAACATTCAATTCCTCATCTACCTTTTTAGCTTCCCCTTCATCATAGCCTTCTTGCTCTTCTCTAATCCCAAACTTTAAAGGTGGATCTTCTTCAATAACAGCAGCTTTACCCTTTACGAGTTTCTTAGGTTGAGTAAATACTGGCTTGTTTACTGGCTCACCATTTCTAATACTTTTAACAGTTGCTTTGTTTGAAGTTTTAGTTGCAGGTTTTGATGATACCTCAATTGTCATGGGTTGAGATTGCTTTAAGTTAATCAGTTGTATAGCAATATCATCTCCAGTTTCCTTTGATTTCATAGTTGTTGTTATTCTGGTGGTTGTTATTGTAGCAGTGTTGGGTCAGCAGATGAAACTTTTGAACTAGCAGTGGTTTGAGAGACACTAACAGTGGTTGCAGCTTCTGCAGTGGTTACATCCTTAGTTACTTGCTCCACTTCTTTTACATTCTCCACAACTGAAGTCTTTGTTGCATTATCCAACACTGCTTCATTCCCATCCTTATGAGCCACCAAGTAATCATTATCATTGTCACCACTATCAATCTCCATATCAACCAAAGCCTCCCCTGAATTCATGCTATCATTCCTCACCTGTTTAGATGCATCCTCTGCACTTTGACCTTCAGAGGAGCCCACCCTTTTGGCGATAAGGGCTACCTTCATCAATATTTTGAATTGTTTGACCTTTGGCTTTCTTTTGTTTCCCAAAACTCTAACTCGGTAGCAACCTCGATAGTGGCAAGAAGTTGTCATTTGTTGTGAGCCATTGATCCAGACTCCATGGTCGTACACATGTCCATCAATACCTTTATAAGTTGCTTTCTATCCTCTTCACTTCGACCTGTATTACCTGGTCCGAGAGGTGGGTCATTGGACTTGTCAGTTTGTACAATAATGTGATCCATCAATTCCTGCTGGTTTTCCATTCTACCCTCATCATTAGGAGTTGGCATTGGTTGGGTCTTATTGATGTGATGACTATTCTGCTTAGCTACTAAGCTTGAGTCAGTAATGATAGTTCTTCCAATCATGTCACCTTCATCACCTGTGACAGGCTCATGAACTACACCACTCGCACCAGCCTTAGGAAACCTAGTGCCCTTCTTCTTCCTACGTGTGACTAAAATGATTTGGGGTTGGGAAGTTGAAGGTGAAGGCTCAGAAATTGTTGTAGGTGGTGGTGTGGTTAGCATAGCAGTGGAAAACTCGTGCTCAGCACTGGTTGGGGTAGGTTGTGGTTCATCCTCCTTTTCATTCTCTGAATCATGTGGCAATCAAGCATATGAGGAAAAAGAGGAGTAACAGTACCTGTAAAAAGTATACTAGTTCTCTTCATGTTGGCAAATACTTTTGTAGTAATGAAAAACATATCAAACTTCCCCTGATGTGGTTTTGGGTCCACAATCTGACTATCAATGATCATCTAGATGAACCTAGGATATAGAAAATACTTGCCCTTATTCTTAATATTCTTTTGTAAAGCCTCAAAGACCATTCTTGACCAATTATATACTTTTTGTTGAGTAAGGCATATGAGAGCAGTAGCAATCTTGGAGGGGAATTCATCAAAGCCAATGGTTTTGCTACTAAGACACATAAGACAGGTATGTATCAAGAACTTCCATTGGGGGGAAAACATACCTTTTTGAAATTTTAAACTGGTACCCCTTCTCTCATAACCCATTCTTTCCGCACAAGAAAGATCTCTGAATTTGCCATATTTACTTCACCATCAAGATCTTGAAACTGTAGTACACAGTCCCTAATAACCTCCTCATTAACCACAATTTCCTTCTCATCAACCAAAGGCTAATTGTGTCTACACCATACCTCGCCACAATCTTAGCCGCCCCGCAAAATTGACGGGTGTAAGCCTTAAGAACAACATGTGTAGCAGTCAAAGCATAAGAGATAGAGGTTTGTTTGATGAAATCAATCATCTCATGAAACCCTTTTGAAGCTTCATTCTTTTGTAAGTATGCAACCAAGTTGTGAGAAGATGAAAGTTCACTCGACATTGTAAAATTAGGTTCGTATGATTTGGGATAAGTACAATTGAGCAATTTGTGCGATTAGGGTTTGTGTTAAGAGTAAAGTAAATCTGTTGTGAGACCGACCACCATCGAATTATCGGGCCGTGGATTTGGGGAATAAATACATTATGATAAAAAGTTTCAAAACAGTCCTCTAGTTTCACACTTCAAAGATAAACGAAGCTAGCGCTTTTTCTCAATACTAGCAGTGATCCCATTAAAGCAAGCAGTGGAAACAGCTTTGCCCTCCGATCTTTCAACCAAGTCCTTCTTTACAAATGATTTGGCAATTTAGTATAGGGAAAAGGCCATAAAATAACAACCTACTTTCTCTAATTTGCCAAGTTGAAACACTTACTTTTTTATTACCTTACTTCACCAACGTACTTTTAAATTTGATCTGACTTCACCCATATGACTAAAATAAACTTGCATCGTTAGTCCTTTATACTAACGTTCGTAAGCAAATAACTTAAAATTTGGTTTTCTTACGTTTTCGTCGGTTTTTACACGTTTTCGTCCGTTTTTGCACGAATGAAAGCCGTTTATACACGTTTTCTTCATTTTCGGTTGTTTTTACACGTTTTGGTCCGTTTTTGCACGTTTTCATCCGTTTTTACACATTTTCATCGGTTTTTGCACGTTTTCGTATGTTTTAACACGTTTTCATCCGCTTTTGCACGTTTTTGTGCTTTTACACGCTGGCCCATTTTTCACGCGTTATGCTTTTACATGTTTCGCATCGATCAAAACCGTTTTACCCGTTTGCCCATGTTTACATTTTGTTTGTTTTTTGCATTTCGTCCATTTTGCAAGTTTTCGTCCGTTTTTGCATATTTCGTCGTTTTTGCATGCTTTCTGCTTTTGCACGCCGTTTCGGTCCATAGGCACGCTTTTGTCTGTTTTGCATGCTTTCGTTTTACATTTTCGCCCATTTTGCACATTTTCGTCTATTTTATACGTTTTCGTCTGTTTTTTCACGTTCAATTTTGCACGTATAAAAACCATTTTTACATGTTTTCGTCTGTTTTCATTTGTTTTCACACGTTTTCGTCTACTTTTGCATGTATCAAAACCGTTTTAACACATTTTCGTTCATTTTTACACATTTAAAAGCCGTTTTTACGCGTATAAAAATGGATGAAAATATGTAAAAATGGTTTTTATGCATGTAAAAACAAAGAAAATATGTAAAAACGGACGAAAACGTTTAAAAACGGACAAAAACGTGCAAATACGGACGAAAACGTGTAAAAACAGACGAAAACGTTTGAAAACGGATGAAAACCTGCGAAAATGAAGAAAAACATGAAAAAACAGACGAAAACGTGTTAAAATGGCGAAAACGTGCAAAAACCAGACGAAAACGTGTAAAATAGGAAAAAAAACATGCAAAAAACAGACGAAAACATGTAAAAATGGATGAAAACATGTAAAAACGGGCGAAAACGTGAAAAAACGGACGAAATCGTGCAAAAACAGACGAAAACGTGTAAAATCGGACGAAAACGTGTTAAAATCGGACGAAAACGTGAGAAAACCAAATTTTAAGTTATTTGCTAACGGCCGTTAGTATAAAGGACTAACGATGCAAGTTTATTTTAGCCATATGGGTAAAGTCAGATCAAAATTGAAAGTACGTTGGTGAAGTAAGGTAATTAAAAAGTAAGTGTTTCAACTCGGTAAATTAGAGAAAGTAGATTGTTATTTTATGGCTTTTACCCTTTAGTATATCATGCATATTTTTGAAGAAAAATACAACAAAATTTACACTTTTTTTTTGAAACACTAAATGCTCTAGCAGCAAACTCCAAAAATACTAGTGCTTATAAACAATCCAAGAAACTATGTACAAATCTTCTTCAAAAACCTGCATGAGACAAACACAACCCAGAACTACACAAACTTTGTTAGGGTTAGACACTTAGCAGTTGTAAGTGTAACACAAGCACTAAAACATTATACGCACTACCAGGACTTAACAAAAAAGAACAAGAAGTGGAATCATATACACTAGCCGTACTAAGAGTTCCAATAGCAGTACTACCTTTTACGTTTGCAAAAACATTTTGAGAATTAGAGATTGATCATACCTACACTAATTACTAAGTACTAAGTACCTAAACCTCCCCACATCAAAAGCTTTTGTGAGTAGGTCTGCTACATTGTAATCAGTATGTTATTCCTACAAATTGTCAATCCAAGACCACATTGGCTCAGCAGCACTTTTAGCATTCTCTGTTACCACATGTTAATCCCAATCCACCTTAAGAATATAGATCTTGAATAGGTTTGTCATAAGGATTTAAAACGTACACTTTTAAGGGGTCATTTGAGCCCTTAATCGCCCACTTTTATATCCGTTACTACTTAATTTCGTTCCTTTTCACTTTTTAGGTCTCTTGGAGGCAAAATGCTGGAATGATACTTATTTGGACGAAAAGGAGTGAATATGTGAAGAAAATGGCTAAGTCAAGATCAAGACACTCAAGTCTGCTGGAATTACACTGGCGCCCCAAACAGAGGGCGACACCGTCCCTATTTTGTGACGACACAGGAGCGATTTTGCTATGTTACACATGACGGCGTTGGGCTTTGAAGAGTAAGGGCATCACTAAGACTTTGCATCTCAAACGACCTAGATCCAGACTCAGACGACGTCACTACTGAAGACTGACAGCGTCACAACCACAACGTGACGCCGTCCCAAAGTTGACTTGGCCAAGACGAAACCCTAATGGCGGCTATCTAACGGCGTCCTAATTATAAGGCGACGTCGTCGCAGTTGTAAACTTATATATAGAAATCGAATTTTTCAGTTTTAAAGAGGTAGACTTGTGGAGTAAAAACCTAAGAAGATTGTAGTCCGGTTTGGAAAGTATTTTAGGGTTCTTATACCCTATTTTACTTCAAGCTAAGTGTTTTCATTATGTCTTCAATTGAATGTGTGTATGCTTGCATGTTTAACATGTCCGGCTAATTTACTTGTGTGTTTGCTTAGATCTATGAAACCTAGTTATTGATTATTGATTGGCTGTCTCTTATCTTAATTGTAATTGGCTTAGGATTGCACTAGGACATCGTTGTGTTTTTAATGCTTGAGTAATCTTTGTGAACCTTAGTTTATAACCACCTAGCGTAATTGTAGGCTAAATATCCAAAGATAACCTTAGTGTTAGTTTATGAATCCTAGAGATCTCGTAGGTAATAACCTTAAGGTATTCTCAAAGAGTTAGGGATAAAAGCATACCCTACGACCTTAGAAGACACACCGCGTTAAGAATAAGGACGTGACAATTCAACCACCAATAAAAGATAACTAGGAAGTAATAGTATCTAGGTAGACACATTATTAATCATCATACGAGCACACTTCAATTAGGCATAGCTATCCTTAGTTTAGATAATTAGATAGTAGAAGGAATCAGTAGAAGTACCAACCCCCAAATCCAAACCCCGAGATTTTACCTTTAGCTTTATAAAAAAAATACAAAAAGATAAAAAAAATAATCTTCCTCAACCTCAACCTTAGCGTAGAAATTTCTCACTAGCTGCCTATTCCCTAGAGAACGATTTCAATACCCGAGGCTTACCCAATACTACACTACAACGATTAGGTTCACTCGCTTCAGGGTGTTGAAAAACTTGCTCGACGAAAAGGAAGTTTCCTTTGACCCCGAACGCACGTTGTACGCGAATCAAGTTTTTGGCGCCGCTGCAGGGGAATAGAATAGCTAGTTAGATTTTTATCTCCTTTAGGTTCCCTTGCTTGATTCCTATCAAGTAAGATGTTTTCTCATTTTTAGTTTCCTTGTAGTCTATCCTCCCTTTGTGTTTGTGTTCAGAAACCGTTTTCATTTGTCGCTATGGCAAGTAAAGTTGCATTTGAATCATTAACAAATGAGGAACAATTGAATTTCACAGATATGATTACTTTTTATTGTTCTAATGAATTTGTGATTGATCGTAGAGATATCTAAAAGGAGACGGGTGTAAGGTTAGATGGATTTGATAAATTTTGTGCTTGTGTGGCTTCTATTCAACAATTATTGTTAGGATCAACTCCTTTTAGTGAGACCCTCTAGAAATTTTTTGAGAAAAGTTTCATAAACATAAACCATCAGTTGAATGAAATCATAGGCTTGTCTACATCACAACTTGAGAAAATAGATAAGGAGGATTTATCCAACCTTAGGCACCATGAACAAAAAGACATAGATTTTAAGAACATGGAACCAAAATCCGAACAAGATTGTGAGATGGTTAGAGTTGAAATACTAAGTTGCATGCGTGGGATATATTTCACAAAAACGTATGACACGTGTGAGGAATCCTTTAGGCAAATAAAACATAGTAGCCAAGTTTTTGAGAACAATTCTTATGAATCGGACCAAGAATTTGAAATGGCCAAAGAAGGATTTGAGATGCTTAGGAGTGTATTTGGGCTAGATCATACTAAAACACATGATGAACATATAGGAGATCTAGATATAATGGAAAATGAGGTGGAAACTCCAAGCCCACAAGCCCTACCATCACTTGAGGAATACACCGCCTATAACTTACCCGAAAGAAGTAGAAGAAACTATAGGAACCCCGATTGATATAGAACCTTTGGACCAAAAACCACTAGAGAATGTAGGTTTAGATGCTTGTTGTCATGACCTCTCTCTTAGTCCTAGGGAAGTTCCTAATTTTGATAAATCGGAGCCTCAACCAAAAACCTTACCCAATTTTCCGTCTTTAGATGTGAATCTAGGAATTGAATTAGGCCCCAATCCACCCATCAAAATAAATAGTCCGGATAGGTTCTTGATAAAGGTAGTAGACTCTAGAACATGTAGAGTGGAAGCTAATATAAGAGTAACCCATGACCTTACACACTTACATCACCCATTCATGGTTGATAACAAGAAACATTATGGTTTTAAACAGGGATTATTAGGTCCAGATGGATCCTTAACTAAGAATCTCTTGAAGTTGATAGAAGATGATCCATTTCTAGGAGAAATAATTGATTCACCCGCTACACCAATAGAATTAGGTAAGGTTATAATGAATGGATCACACCCCTTTGAGCATATAAATCACCCATCACGCTCTCCTCACATAGTAAATTTCCACCCTAAGGGTGTGTATCGCTACTATCACCCGCACTTAAGCTTAAGTGTAGAAAAACTTCCCCTTTATCCATTAAATAAGGGTAGAGTCAAGCTCGTGACTCGAACAAAAACAAGCGCTTCGTGGGAGGCAACCCGTGCTTAATTGTTTGCTTGTTTGTATGTCATATATCTTTTTCATTGATTATTTATTCTCATGTTTGAATTTGTGAAAATGCTTTATTTTGTCTTTAACCTCGTCTTAATTACATATAAAGGTATTTTACAAAAAGGATAGGTTTAGGAAGGATTACATACGTTTTTCAAAAACGTGAACATGAGAATTACGATTGATGAAATTGATATATATGCGTGTTTGTTAGAGTCAAATGCTTGTATCGAGTCATAATGGATGTTTTGCGTGAATTTTTCCATATTTTAAAGGTGTAATTTTTCCGTAAAAACGCAATTGCACTAATTTCTCGCTCAGATAACTGACGGGCGCCGATTACAACCCGACGCGCTTGGAGGAACATAAATAGCTTCTAACTTTCTCTCGCTTTCGTTAATTATAAATTTTTGAAATTGTCGTGTCTTAATTTTCCTAAAATTTGCAAACATCCACTCCACAAGCATTATATCCTAGTGTAGTTGAGTCATATATAGTTTTACCACGATTTTACGCTAAAGTTTCGGCTTTATTTTCTTAAAGTGTCAGTGTTTTATTTATCAAGAAGAAGAAACATAGTATTGGATGGAGCTTATCACACATACATTCTTCTTGGAAAGAATTTAACCACTACTTCACACGGATCCTACCGAGCTAATAAGGGGAGTACTAGTTTCTTTCTCTTTTAAATTACCTTCCGTTATCATAACTTTGATACTTTCGGGGAACATTGGGAACAATGTTAAGTTTAAGTGTAGGGAGGGAGAATAAAACGGGAACTTTGAAACTATGCTTATCCTTCATTATTTGTCTTGTCCTATTTCATTTGTGTAATAAGTTATGATAAATATCGGTTAGGGCAATTTTAGCACCAAATTTAAAATTTTTCATGACATGTAGGAGTGGGTCTTTAGTCTTAATAAAGCGTCTCATGGATAGGGAATTATATGACTAGCACAAAAACCCTTTACCACTCAAATTCCACCCCAAAAATGTGAGGTTCGCCCCTAGATCTATAGGAATTAAAGCATTCACATTTAATGCTTTGAGAGTGTACCGGTAGTATATTAGATTCTAGAACTTGTTTTGTGATGCATTCCGAGATCGCTAGTGAGACTACACTTGTGTAGTTAGGAATAACTAAATGATAAGAGGCATTAGGATAACCCTTGTTTGATATTCGTGATATTATTACTTCTTCTACATCGGTTGAGTAATTTCCCCACACCCTTGAGTTGTACTCATCTTTAGTACACGATACCCCTAGTTAACCCTCGTGAGCCTATCCTTTTCGAGGTTCTCATGATGTTTCAGTTTTCCGGAATATCAATGAAGAGCATTGTTTACAATCCACCCCCAAATATACACCCAAATCACCTTAGCCTACCTTGTATGCACTCATATTTAGTGCATTATTGTTATCATACTAAACCCTTAGTTCAATTATCTAGTTACTTGCATGGTTGCTAAGTCTAGTCATATCTTTTGTACACAGCTTTGGGACGATTGGGACTCATGGGTAAAGTTAAATTTATGGAGGACGGAAAGAACGTTAAATTCAACATCCCTTTATTTACGTAATAATGTACTCCAAGTGTTTTGATCTTTTCAATTCGGGTCAAATTAGTGTTAGAGTAATAAAAACTCAAGTGTAGGGATGTGCCTATAAATCCCTTATATTTTGATGTTATCGTAGAGGATGGTAGAGTAAAAATGTATGAAAAAAAAATGAAAAATCAAAAAAAGAGAGTGAGTCGAGTCTTGGCTTAGCAACGCTATTTTTTTCATACGGGCTACCATCCTACATCTATCTTTAAATTTATGTTTGTTTGTTTCAAGTTATCTAGAGTTTAGTGAGTCGAGTCTTGGCTTAGCAACGCCATTCTTTTCATGCTTGTAACATAAGATTTTTGACTTGCCACCACTAAATCGCCTATCCAACCAAACCCTTTATTTCCCTACCATAAGCCTAACGTTACAACCCTTTTAAAGACCTCTTAGATAGTTGTTCCTACGTGCTTACGCCAAAGCGATGGAGGTTTGATCTAGTCTCAAGCCTATGGTAATCTATGTACTATGACCGGTTAATGAGTGTTTATCTTCCATTTCCATTTGAAATATTTCATATACACCCGAGAGATGAGAGTATCCAAACACCCCTTGTGAGGTGCTAGTATATAATTTTTGTGCTTGTTATGACTTTTGCGAGGCTCATACTTGTTGTGAATTATGTTAAACCAAAGCTTTATGCCCCCTAACTTATAGATTGATTGGCCAAAAGCACATTTGCTTGAGGACAAGCAAATACCAAGTGTAGGGATATTTGATAAGGATTTAAAACGTACACTTTTAAGGGGTTATTTAAGCCCTTAATCGCCTACACTTTTATATCCGGATTATCGCTTAATTTCGCTTCCTTTTCACTTTTTAGGTCTCTTGGAGACAAAATGCCGAATGATACTTATTTGGACGAAAAGGAGTGAATATGTGAAGAAAATGGCTAAGTCAAGATCAAGACACTCGTCAGCTGAATTACACTCCGACGCGCCCCAAACAGAGGGCTTAATTTATGTCCCTATTTTGTGACGGCACACATGAGCGCTTATATTTTACACTGACGCGCCATGCTTTGAAGAGTAAGTGGCGCCACTAAGACTTTGCATCTCGACGCCTAGATTCCAGGACTCTGCACGACGCCACTATCAAGAAGACCGACGGCCACAACCATAACATGACGCCGTCCCAAAGTTGAATTGGCCAAGACGAAACCCTAATGGCGGCGATCTGACGGCGTCCAAATTATAAGGCGACGCTAAGTGCAGTTGTAAACTTATATATAGAAATTGAATTTTTCAGTTTTTAAGAGGTAGACTTGTGGAGTAAAAACCTAAGACGATTGTAGTCTGGTTTGGACAGTATTTTAGGGTTCTCATACCCTAGTTTACTTCAAACTAAGTGTTTTATTCCCTTGATTTCATTATGTCTTCAATTGAATATGTGTATGCTTGCATGTTTAACATGTTCGGCTAATTTACTTGTGTGTTTGCTTAGATCTATGAAACCTAGTTATTGATTATTGATTGGTTGTCTCTTATCTTAATTGTAATTGGCTTAGGATTGCACTAGGCCATCGTTGTGTTTTTAATGCTTGAGTAATCTTTGTGAACCTTAGTTTATAACCACCTAGCGTAATTGTTGGCTAAATATCCTAAGATAACCTTAGTGTTAGTTTATGACTCCTAGAGATCTCGTAGGCAATAACCTTAAGGTATTCTCGAAGAGTTAAGGATAAAACCATACCCTACGACCTTAGAAGACACAACGCGTTAAGAATAAGGACGTGACAATTCAACCACTAATAAAAGATAACTAGGGAGTAATAATATCTAGGTAGACACATTATTAATCATCATACGAGCACACTTCAATTAGACATAGCTACCCTTAGTTTAGATAATTAGATAGTAGAAGTAATTAGTAGAAGTACCAACCCCCAAATCCAAACCCCGAGATTTTACCTTTAGCTTTATAAAAAAATATAAAAAGATAAAAAAAAATAATCTTCCTCAACTTCAACCTTAGCGTAGAAATTTCTCACTAGCGTTCCTATTCCCCTAGAGAACGATATCAATACCTGAGGTTTACCCAATACTACACTACAACGATTAGGTTCACTGCCTAGGGTGTTGAAAAACTTGCTCGACTAAAAGGAAGTTTCCTTTGACTGAACGCCGCAATCGCAGACGTTTCCAGATAACAAATTTTTTGAAAGTATAAGTATTACGCAGAATTTTATATGCTAAGCAGTCTTAGTAGGTTACAATCATTTCCTAAACAATCGTATCTTGTCTATACTTATCTAGTACTACATTATAGGAACACGTAATTCTCAGAATACAAAACAGTACTAACACATCGCCAGATGATAAACAAACCAAGCCGTAGTTTTCGCAAAACCCGCCAGAAGCCAGCCTACCACTTGTCGTTTTTTCATGATTATCTATGGCACCACCGAGCAGTATATTTAATACACTAGGAGAATTTTCGCTAACACAAGCAGTTCAATGGAGATATCATGCTTAGCAGCAGTAAGTTATGTCAAATGCACAAATATTTTGCTACCATTTACAAGACCATGTTAACTCAAACAACAGTTAAAGTAAGTTTACGGTGTAGACAAACACGACAAATTGTATTCTTGTATATACCTTGACCACAATAATAAAACGTCAATTTTATTAATTTTATATGTTGACTAACTATATCCTAATACACCACCAATTTTCTTTTAGGTTTTAATTCCTTTCAACGAGACTGTTAAACACTGGTGTCTTGCCCAATTTATCATACCTACAGGAGTGGTAACATTCTATGATACCCCATGACACGTGCATGACTACGAAGTCACGTGCATGGTATGTCCGTGTTAGGAGTGCTTACAGTGTATCTTGTTATTATAAACACACATATTGTTTTGTGTTTTTTTTAGGTTGAATTTGCATTATTATAACCACCAGATATAATACAGTTATGGACAACATTAACAAGTTTACTATCATATGTAGAAATTGATCTAACATTTCCCTTCTTCCTATCCAATACATATGATTACAATTATGGACAACACATACATAAAAAAACTTATAATTTCTTATACTTTGTGACCATACACCACGCTTGTGACTAGTTGCCCATTATTTGTGTCTAGTTTCCCCATAACAAATTTATTGTTGGCCAAATTTTCTTGGGTGTTGTGTTATAGCAGTTTGACTTTGAGTTTTGTGGACACTAGTTCCCTTCAAGGACATTACACTATTTACCACCATCATTTCCTTACATCTATTCACCATTAATAAATTGTCCTAGTTTTTTTAAACCCCATTTTTTGTCTACCACAACCAACAACAGAGTACCTCAAAAACGTTTTTTATACTTACATGTCTCTATTAGTAACATAAAGGAATACCTAAGAATAAACTGTTTTGGTTAACTAGAAGCAACCCCAAATAAACAACCTAAATCTACTTGCTTCCCTATTTAAACAAAATTTTTTTCATGATTTTAATTTACATTGTGTCTCCAGCTTGCTCCATCGATCTAGGTGGTTGCCCAAAAATATTACTCACTAGTAACTTCTTAGACACATGTTTCATTGTACCTTTTTTGCAATACTTAAACTTTTAAAATTAATGGACATAAAGCAGCCTCAAGTACATGCCACTAGGCAAACACCATCATTTCAAGATTACTTTCCTCATTAATAAAGTTTGTCCTACTTTTTGTGCATCCCCGATTGGGTTTTTTCAAAATATCCATGCACATCAAGAAACCATGTGCAAGTGCACACATACTCGTGAGTTTATGACATAAATGTTAGTTCTATTATAGTAGTATATTGTTACAGAAAATATAAAGTAAATGTACACCTAGTAATACCATTTGTTTGAATTGCAACTAAACAACTGGCTAACTGGTTTAGTTGCCCCCAAATTGTAACTAGTTGCCCAAAAATGGTTATCTTGTGGCCAGGAATCGTTTGAGTACTAGAGAAGCTTGATTAATTCCATTTGGCCTAATGTGCATTTTAATTACTTTACAAGACACAACTATTCACCACCTGACTATCGACATTTAGTCATCTTGACTTAAATTCAAATAAATTCCATGTCACCCCCACCCCATTTTGGTTATATAAACGGACACCATATCTTCCATTTTCAAACAAATTTTGTCATGGACACACACTACCCACAACAGCATTTACTACAACAGAAATAGATAACGTTCTTTACGACATGGTTAACACTTTGTTTGTGCGTGACAATGGACATGACTTAAAGTTCATAAGTGACATGAATGCAAAGGTGATGGAGCTTACTCTGTCAAGCAGCAGGGGGTGAGAAAATCAAGCTTGGAGGCGTAGTCGGGGGTCCACTTCTTGCCGCTGCTTGTTTGGAAATCCCGCGCTGAGGCTCATCGCTGAGACGAACCGCAAGTTCTCAAAAAGCTCCTTTCTCTCGCCATGATGCGAAAAAATATTAAACCTCTACTCCTAGCTTTTATGTGCTCTCTCTCAAGTTCTCATCATTGTCATCTTTTTGGTATCTTCATCAATGTTGTTGCTTCGCTTTTATTTTGTTATCTCCATCAGAATGAAATGAAGTCTATTATAAATAAAAATATATCGAAGCACTTGGCAAATGGTCGAACTTTGTATACGAATCACGAATAAGAAACATATAATACTTTTGGACAAATCTTGAATTAACAACAGTATACTCGAGATATTATTTTTAATCCGTCTTGAACAAACAACTTTATTTAATGAATAATTTGGTGACAACATAGGTATTTCGATTATAGAATACTAACATTTTTGACAAACCTCCAACAAGATCACCGCTTTATGTATTTTAACAATTTCTGTTATTCTACAGACCAAACTACCAGTTGTTCTAGAGCAAGCAAACATTTTTGATAAGATTGGAATACATCCGAACGACTATAAGATTACATTTAGGCTAGCCGAAAACGTTCCTAAGCAAGGGGGATTTTTGGTGATTGTGGTGTGTGGGTTTGTATATTTTATATCGATTGTCACATGGTCTATCATTGCAAGTTGATGATCCTGCTGACGTCACACAAGCATATCGCGAGAAGATGATTCGGTTTTTTTATAGACATAGATTTTATCCTTTGTATCAACAGTTTTAACTTATCTCCAACAGCACTTTCGTTGTTTTATCATGCACTATCGGATTTCAATATACGATATTGTATCAAATAAATTTTACAATCAAACATATAACATGCCTCATCCATTGATATATTCATTCACACATAAAATATTCATGACTAGAAAATGGATTCATAACAAGTATTTACTACATTAAAGACGCTTATAACATTCATACATAAACCAATAATCATACAATGCATCGCCTTTTGCAATGTAACATTCATTCAAAAGAACAACAATGGGAGACATGACGTAAAAGTATCTACACATGTTACATCTAAATTTGTTCAAGATCTAAAGATCTTCTTTCTTTTTAAAAGTCCACAACTCTATTTCATTTATTCTTCATTTGGACGTCCATTTTATAAAAATAGACATTTGGACGTCCATTCCTTAAAAAAAAAGCCAAAGCACGGTTTGTCAACTCATTAACGCCCATATTATTACACAAACACACTACACATAAAAACGTTAAACAAATAGAGTAACATTTATCCCTATTACTATTTCCATATCAAAATAAATGGATCATAAGTTTCATATAATATATAAGTACATTGTTAATAGTAAAATAATACTAACTTTGCTAATATATAGCAAATCTTCATCAAGATCACATTTGTACACAAGTCATGATGCCTATCTACAAACCATCTCTTTCATCAAAAAATGCTTCTAAGCCTTCAGTTGCCTTATTTGATTTCAAACTAAGGTATGCATGCCATTACCCTTCCTAAAAATGTTGATATGTTACCGCGTGGTTCTCACTTTCATTGACTAGATTTTTTTTCCATACTTGCTATTCTTATTTGTATACATTTATATACCTTTATTACAGACGCCACGCCTCAGAGCCACAGATCCGTATTTGAGATTCACTCACGATGGTGAGTTCATCTCGCTGCCCAAATTAAGTTATGAGTTTGGGCGAACCCTTGTGCTAAGGTTTAGTAACTCCACATGGATGCACTTTAATAAAATGCTTGACTTGTTGGCCTACAAGCTTGAGTGTGAGATACGGGCTTTGTATTTTTGTAGGCCAAGATTTGGTCTTTCAGCTCATTTGACAATTGTTGAATGTGATAATGATATTAAAAGGATGTATGAACTTGCTGAGGAATATGGATTAATCGGCTTGTACGTTGCACATAAACCTGATAACTTATCATGTTTTTATTATCGTAACCTAACTTTTAATCTTCTTGATGAGGAAACGCATGCAAAGTTTGAGATACAAGATAAACTTGTGGAAATTTCTATAAATCTTACTCTGATATTGTTTCATGGTAGGAGGAAGAAGGGCGTTCACCTCCTCTAAGAACCCCTCCTTTCCAACCTAGAAGTAAAGGAATTGAATTCCAAGGAAAGAATCTTTTCATGGAATTTTGTATAGCTTAAAGTGTTCATGATGCCATTGAGTTCAGCGATGATGAATGGTACTACGGGGATTTTTGGGGTCTCAGACAATGGATGTTGGTGGTCTACTTCCCCACCTTATAATTGGGTGCAACGGGTTGTCAATCATGGTGCCACTTTAACGCATGTGCCAACACCTTCTCTTCCAAATCGTGCGTTTGTTGATGCGTGATCTTCTTCCGCTCCACAAGAAGTAGGGGACTAGTGTCAAGGTTGTGTCCGCATAAGGTTTCGAAAACCGTGATGCAAGGAGGCTCTTTCAAACACCAAGAGCGGGTTTACGGAAGTTCAAGATGTTGAGGCATTTCAAGGCTCTAACAAGAGACCGGCGTCGAGGAGGTGCGGGATTAAAACCAGCTTGGTATTTAAGGAACAGAAGGTTGGAGTGTAGGTATTGTTATGCAGCATGCTCATGCTATTGTTAATGTTTAGAAACAGTTGTGTTAACATTACTTTAAAGTAAAAAAAGATTGTCTAGTCTAGCCTTTTTTGTAAGGCAACGTTATGTAATTGTTAAACATTTTTTTGTTGGTACTTGTTATGATTACCAAAAAAATGTTCAACAAATACATAATATTAAGATGCGATGTATTTGTGTAACCATCTAGTTTGGGGTAATTGTAGTATGCACGTGTTTTTTGATGTACGTTCTATGTGCTTTTACGTAATATTGTGTATGAAGGCTTTATATAATGTATATCTCTGCAACAAAAAAAATTGGCAACCTTGATGGGGCATCTTTATTTTTGGCTTGCACCCATACAGGGCAACTTTATTTTTTGTGGGTCTGTAGATATAGTTTTTGTTTGTTTGTTTGTTTTTTTTTTCATTTTAGTAGTCAGCATTTTTTGGTGGGAGTATACGTGCTCAACTATGCATTAGCCACGTGCATGGTAACTATCTCTTCCTGGTATAGTGCTCTATCCAGACTTGTTTGTATTTACCCACTTTGACTTTCTAAAAAGGCACCTAAAAAATGTATTTGACAGTTTTACAGCTTGATTATACATTTTGCATATGGTTTATCAAGCTGTAAAACTGAAGAGTAACAGACACTCTTTGTACACTATTGAATTTAGGTGCCTTTTTATATAAGAACATCTAATACCATAACCATCTGTATTTTTTATCTTCATTTATTATACTTGAACGGTGTGCCATACTAGTTGGTAGGAGACTTTAATTGAAGAGTAATGCATACTTTTTGTACACTATTGAATTTACTTGTGAGTAGTCAAATATAAGGTCACTTACATTGAAATATATACCCGCTTGGCTTTCTTATTATGAAGGATAGGGCGCTTAACTACCCACATTAACACACACACCTACCCAATTAATCACTTCGCTTCACTGATGCCGATAACATGCTTATATCAGTACATACACAGCTTGTAACGTTAAGCATGGCTATATTTGTGATAGCAGAGAACCTTAGACAACTTGTACTAACAACATGTTTATATTACTTGGTCTTTAGCACTAGCAATACTAACGGAACTAGCAGCTTTTAAGTATTTATTCTGACGGTCGTAATATACTTGTCATATGTTTTGCATTAAATTGCATCACCATGACTACCTTTATAAACAAAGCAGCTGCCACCAACGAGAGCAAAGAAGCATAACATTATCATGAATTTGTATGATTCACAAATAGCCGTTATCATATCCAATGAAACCCTTTGTATACTTACAGAAAAAACTATAATACATCACAAAATTCGGGAAACGAGTTTAAGATTGTTGGTACTTTATGAAATGAACACTATATAATGTTGAATATGTATTCAAAAGATCTAAGCCTGAATCTGTTACTCGAGGGTATCCAGTTTATGTGATCTATGTTGTTTCTTACATTATTTAAAGGTAATTTGTCCCGTATATATTTTGTTGTTCACGCGTGCTTTACAATTTAACACCAAAATAAAAACTTGCAACTTCTCCAAAAGTAAATTCCATATAATTAACCATATATAACTATTCCATTACATTACTTGGCTATTAACATACCAAGTCCAACACAAATAACTAACAAAGATCCTAACATAATGAAAAACAATCTATCATATAGCTTCAACTTTGACTTTGCATCAGTCAACTCTTTGTCCAAGATTGACTTGTCCAAAGCAAGAGTATCAACCAAGTGTTCAATATCCACGACTTCGATCTTTTCTCCTTTTCAAAGAACCCATACACCGCATCTTTATAGTATTCACTTGCAGATCATCATCCAAAACTGATATACATTACAAATAAAGCATTTTACTTAATCTCTTCCCAAGGTTTGCCTTGTTGTTGACGCCTTGATCATGTTAGACAGACTACATTTTGAAAAGTATTCAACTTCCACCAATTAGTCCGTAGTAGCCAAGTTCGAAGTCGTAATAAACAGGTTTTTAATTTACAAGTTTGATGAAAAGTAGGAAAATGTTGACCGAGAAATGGGGGGGGGGGGGGAGTTTATAAAATTTTCAAAAAGGTACCTTTTATAACTTTATCGTTTTTGGGCCAAACAAAACTTTATAGACACATACATACAGCATTTTTAGTTGTAAAAAGTAAAGGGACCTAGCATGACAACCACTTAAACCTTTTACCTCACACATCACTTATCCTTATGGTCCCGACAATCAACATCCCCACATTCCTGCTTTATACCCTAGGTCAATTTCATTGAAGAATCCAAAAAAGAATCGATGTCCTTTTCATCTTTTTTTAGAAAAAAATCCAGGTTTGTTGTACTCTCCCGTATGTACTTTGTTACCTTATTCATTGATATTCGTTGATATATTAATATATGAATATAAATAAATGTGCAGCTTTATATTTTGTATTCTATTATTAAAATTTTATTTAATTCAAAGTTATTGAAATTGTTATTAGGGTTTATGTTTTATAGGTATGGTCAATATACTCCTTTAATTCTAGTGGTTGATTCTAATTGTTATTAGGGTTTATGTTTTATAGGACATGGCGGAAACCAAAGAAGTCATATTTAAAGCTCACCACAACGGGAAATTTAAATTTCAGCCACACTATGTAGCGGGTCGCCTTGCTGATGTATGGTGTTTTAGCTCCACCAGGGGTGCATTTACCAGGGTGCTTGATCATGTATTCAATGATATTAGAGGGGAAAAATGGGCTTTATTTTATGGTGCACTAAACAAGGCACTCGAAGATGGTTTTACTTTATTGCACACAGACAATGACATTCGGTGAATATATGACATTGCGGATGAGAATGGATCCATGGACGTCTACATTGTGCACAAGCAACAGGCTTTGTCACAATTTTATTTAAAAAACATGGTATGGTAGGAAGAGGACGCTGCATGCGCTAAGGTAGTGCAACACCTTTCAAAAGAAGGAAGCTAACAAAGCGCGTGTAGCACCTAAAACCGATAGAGGGTTCGAGATCGAGAAAAGGGGTAGTGCACAACGAAATGAAAACTCAAGGTAACATGTGAGGGCGTGGAACCCAAACCGGAAATGCCGTCGAAGGGAAAAGAGAAACTCTTTTTATGAGGATGTTCATGAAAGCAAGCCGTGTCATGGGACCGCCAAAGGAAAAGAACCAGCTTGTCGAGCAAGAGGGTGTGTCAAGAAGTGGAAAAAGGGTTTCTATAACCACTTACAGGAGGGCCATACGTAACGGAAAGCAATTATGATGGAAGTCCTGGATGCCTGAATGATGGTTTGGTACGATTATTGACTGCGTTTTTATATTCAATGAATATGTTCATACCATACAGATGCACAACCACTATTAGCTAGCCACCACATGACGCAAATAAGTAATAGTTTAAGATCCATCAGTTATTACAAAGCCAAATACACATAAACGTTATCCTTACACAAAACACACTATAGTAGGACTTAAGTAAAGGAATGCATTAATAAAAACCATGTTCCCGCTTACTTTAAAAAGCTGTTTGGAGTAGGGAAATCGGATAGAAGATTGATGTGTGGAGCGGACGAGCTTGGTTGTTCAATGGTTTGACTCGAAGTCAGTGATACCGCATTAATCACCCCATTAGAGTCTCCGTTTGGCTCGCTTTGGCTGTTGCTAGTTAACTTAGATGATTCCCCCATCATATGAGCCATTTTTTTTGCACCTGATGTACATGGCTTAGCCTTTCATTTGTAACCAACCATTCTCTGTACATGTGTGCCAATACAGGTTAGTTTCCAATTAACAAAAAAACCTTAAAGTTTTTTTAAAGTTGAACAAATACTTACTTGTCTTTTCACCAAAGGTACTCTACATGTTAGCCGGTTGTGGCCTTTTGTGCCACACCTTCCACAATAGTTGCTCTTAGGCTCCTCACCTTGAGATGGTATTCGGTCTTTTATTTTAGGCATGCCCTAATTATGCTTACCGATAATGGGCTACATATTCTAAGTTCAATTTAGTGTCCCACATCATCATATATTTTAATGGATAAATGATGTCTTGGTACGTCAGCTTAATAGTTGTATTATAAAACCAAGCTTTTTCCAATTTCTTAACACCGGTCGCCCGCAAATCTACCTACAACACAAACATGTCCGCAAGGCAAGCCCGAAGTCAGCCATTTATGCATAACCGCATTCACCGATTACCAAATCAACAACATGATGTTTTTGTGTCGGGTACTTCATACAATTTGTCCTTAAGTATCCTAAAACCTTCCAGCTTTGCACTTTTTTCCATTCTCGTTTTTCACTTTTGTGCGGTCTTCAAGATGTAAGTTCGCTATCCGATGCATCTAACATTTACACATATTGACACATTAGTGAATACGACTACTTAATTATTGCTCAATAAACTATCTAATAATAACAAGATATGCTCAACTCCGCATGTTTTGCTCGCCGCTCAGTAATACCATCTTTGAAGAAGACCTCTAAACCATTCCATCAACATCGTTATTGGGATCTTGGGCACATCCTTTGTTAAAGCATTGATCGATTCCACACTATTTGAGGTCGTAGTTGTACTCGCTTGCAGCGGCAATGTGCCCTCGCACCATTTTTCAATACCGCCGCAACTAGTTTTCTCGTGGAGATATCGGTCGACTTACACCTAATCTCACCATTAGCTTTGCAAATTCCTCCCTTGTGTAAGCTTTGCACGTCTTCTAGTATAAACACTTTAGGCTATCGCTTGCATACGCAGGTATTCAACATCGATGGCTTACAACAATAATCGTGAAAGGCATTTGGAAAATATTTTTACATGCAAGGGCTATTGCATGATGTCCGCCGATATAATTTCCAAATTAGCAACTTCCCCTATGGATTCTTTCTCGTGTTTATCAAAAAACATGTCCATGATTCACCACTCTCACCTTGCGAAACTCTGGTGGCAATCAGTATAATTTGATTATTTCCGTCCATTCCCACGGCTACCAGGTTTGTCCCTACGTAGGTCCCTTTAAGATGTGCCACATCGATTATGATCAGGGGCCGCATATAGCATAGGAAACTCTTAATCTGTAATTTATAAATACGATTAGATATTGTATAACAACACATTGTATATCAAGGTAAAATCATTATAAACCATGTATTTAAGTGAACTTTGTATACTATTCTAATGCATTGCTAAGTAAATTAATAACAAATAATATGTTTTATGTTTGTCCTGACAGGTGTGCTGTGAAACAAACAATAGTATCACCATGCGTAGATCCAATTCCGGATGTTTTTGTGCTTATCTGACATAAATTGTTAGATACTTTGTGCAGCATGCTCAACTTTTATAAGACAAGTAAAAACTAGTTGTATGTAACTATTTTATGGTTTTATGTATGTATAGATTTTTATATTCCATTTTGTGTTGTATACAAGTATATTAATCAACAGCCACATGCTAAACTAAAAACCATGCCTATTGACCAACATACTTGTATCAAAAACATATTATATATTAGACAAGAATTATTTAAAAATATTCAAGGCAATTAGCTTACCACAGCACCGAAACATATAAAAAGGTTCTTAAAACGTCTTTGATCTTCTGTCTCAATGTGTGTATCAGTCCCCTCGTTTACGAGCTTTAGGTTATGACAAAGAGTAGGTATTTGGGCAAACGATGCCTTTGGACGTGTTCCGGTTGATTCCATTGCCAATTGTTTCCCCTCCAAGCTTTTCTGTTTGAAACATCTATATTCAACTCCATATTCAAATCATGGATAATCTACCTTGGCTTATAAACGCTGGTAACATCCGTGATTTCGGGGAGTAGTAATTAGATGTGGTTTTGCCGTAGCATTTTGATGATTTGATTGAATCGGATTTTGGAACATGTATGATAAATGCATTAATTGTAAAGGATTCTAAACCGGGTAGAATTTGGAATCCTACTAATGGCGCTTTATGTGCCAATCACATTTTGGCGCGACGATTTTATCCTGCACCTAATCGCATTACTACGATTTATGAACATAAAATTCATACCCTTCTTTAAGCATTTCAAAGATACCTCATATATGCACGCCTTTATCATCAAATCTATCATTCACTTTCATAATGTACTCTATCTTTACTTTCAAGTCTCATATCAAAAGGTGGTGGTTAAAATGGGTGTATATGAGTAAAGTTGTTTCGCTTCCATATATTCTCATCTTGCTCGTAACACCGATCATTAAGATCTACATGTAAATGTTAAGTAACAAGAAGATCCGGGTTACCACAACGGGTTCTTTAACTTGGTTGATGCATATGGTTTGAACCTCCTCGATCGCTGCAACCCATCAACTATACTTTGAAAACTCCAATTCATCACCGCCAAGTATGTTCGCTGGGTTGAGGCCATTTTGTAGGTTAAACTTATCCCGTTTACATCATTATCTTTGAACTTTTTCCTGATGTACCGCACAAGACTCAAAAAATTAATGTCACCTGGGAGTAAAACACCACACACAAGATATTCATACCGCATAAACACCTTGCATTTCGCAACAGAGTTCATTTCTCATTTTGCTGATGTTATTTTGTTTTGATTAACTTTTTCTGCTATTATTTGTTGAGTGAAGTAAAACAACACATGGAAACTAGTGTGTTGTTATATTTGGTGAAAAGTTATAAACATTAATAGTGTGTGGCAAACAGGCAAAGTACATATATGATGATATTCATATGAATTAAGGTTGCCCAACGTACAAGACATATTGACCAAGTATGTCCTATAGTTGCCCAGATTGCATCTAGGAGGTTGGTCTGCAGTAAAAATTAAGTTGCCACATGACACTAAAAGTTGTTGCCCAGAGTACATCTAAAAGTGTGGGCTAAAGTACTAATAAATGCTAAAGACCCATTGTACAATATATTCTTTAAATATGTAAAGGTTGCCTAAAGTACTAACTTGGTAGCCCAAATAACAAAATTAGTTTCCCAGATTACATCTACAAGTGTGGACTGACGATTATCCAAAATCGCAACCAAAACGAATTATCGGTGTCATGTGTCGAATAGTCCAATAGGCCTCATTTGTTCCTTTTTTTATCCAAAAAATTGTGGCACAAACACTTATAAATTACTTATTTCGTTATTAACAAAATCTAATAACAGTTGTCTTTGCAAGTAGTAATTTAACAATTGTTTTAATTTTTTTATCTTTTAATTGCTCCAAGTCGAGTGAATATCTAGTCGCAACAAAAGAGGTACTATTTATTATCAAGCAAGGGTCAAACAATTAATCCCTCGACTCAATAATAATGAACCCGATTGTTTACCCTCGTGTTCAGTTTATTATCAATTCAATCCATAATCAACGATCTAATAATAATGTTTACTTTGGCAGTTTATTTTTCCACAAAGCATGCGATACAACTAGTTCTTGCATCAAGTATTGGCAAGCTTTTGGAGGAAGCTATACATCTATTCCCCCTTTTTTTTTGCCCCTTTGGTCCCTTTTCCCGCCCAAACTCTTGGAAACCGTCCATCTACCTACTTTACCGGGGTAACCCTTTACCAAAAAAAAAAAAGGTCCATCTACCTCCACAACCTCTTTATAGCTATCGATTGTATACCAAAAAAAAGACACACATAACACATATTCCCTTCAAAAAATTACCACAACAATGGCTGCAAATGGTTACTTTCAAAATGATGGAGAAGATTACGCGTTTGTGTTAAACAACTATTTATTTTTTGACGCGGTGGTTGATGCTTTCGGGGAGGAACCCATTTCGGATTTTGGGTCGTATAAGGAGGTAGATACGAGGATAAGGAAAATTATTTTGAACTGGCTCCATACAAAAGACTTTTACTGGGATGAGGTTTATGGAATGAATGAGCTGGAGGAGGAGGAAGAAGAGGAAGATGATGAGGAGGATGGAGATGAGGAGGATGATCAACAAGATGCAGGTGGCTCAAAGCGGAGGGACGTGGATGAGCCCAAATCGGGTGGAGCAGCCAAATGTGGTAGTGCAGGAAAACCAGGAGGAGCAACAACATGGGTTTGAAGACCCTTATGATCTGGAAAACAGGATTAGCCGGCTTGAATTTTTTTTTCAACAACTCAAAGCAAGGAAAGAAATGATGGAAAGGTGGAGGAGAGCTGTGGTTCTAACAACTTGGTTTGAAATGGGATGGAGCAGTTTACGATGATGGTGGTTTGTTTTTCATTTTTTTACTTCTTTTTTATTTTTTTATGTTTTGTTTTTAGGCCGTATAATTAGATGTATGGTTGCACCTGTTATGAATGTTTGTTGCCTTTAAAAAAATATGAATGAAAAACTAGCAATGGCAATTGAGTTTCTGGTGCCAACCATGAGAGAGTGCTTCTGCCGTAACTTAGTGTTGTTAGGTTTATGATGTTAAGTCTATCATTTACGATGATATGGTTAAGAATTATGGTTGCCCAATAGTACATGACGTATTTCCCAAATATGGCATTTAGATGCCCAGAAGTACAAAAGAAATTGCCCAATTACATCCTACAATGCTAAGCAACTCGAATGGTCCGACTATATTATTACAACATAAAAAGGTTGCATGTGGAACAAAACAGAATGGCCAATTAACTAAACTAGTTACCCACGGATACGAGTTAGAAGGGGTTGCCTGAAGTACAAACAAAATTTCCCAAATAACTAAAACAGTTGCCCAGTTTACATTTAAAACTGTTTTATATAAAGCACTACTTTAACAAATAATAATTCATCCCACTGCAAAATTTACTATTAAAACAGTAAAAAAGGTGAAGTAAAGTATAACACAATAAGAATGACCCTTTTGTAGAATATATTATTTAGAAACAACTTTATTTGGCCATATTCCAAAATTCCAAGTTTGGTTATGCTCATAACTATATCGTAGTTCAAACAAGAAATATGAGTATACAACTAGCAGCTATAAACTAGCATGTGCCTATCCCGCCCGTATCGGTAATAAAGAAGAAGCTTGCTACACACGGGCAAAGAAACACTTCCATACACAACAAAGATTAACGCCTGCGGGCATCATTTTGTCGATGCCTTTATCACTACTAGCAAGAGTTAAAATAGCTAGCATTGTAAGTATACAACCAACCTGCTTTACTAGCGTGAGTAAAATAACTATCGGTAGTAAAATAACTAGCAGCTTGTAAGTATACAACAAATTCATTTTATAATTGGAGATATTTAATTTAAGTAATCGAGCATAAAAGTAATGTAGCATTTTTTTACGTTTAGGAATGTCGCATAAAGTTCAAAATAATCAACTTAAATCAATGTAACTCTACACATCTGATAACCTGATGCCATTATGTGCATACGTCAAAGTGAAGATGTTGATGTTTTTAGAATAAGTGATTGTCTATAAAATTGTTTCGTACATTGATAGAAAAAATGTAGTCGAAGGTATTAACAATTAGGCAATTATATTGACTCAATTATAAACAGTTTGAATTTATCGTTTTATTAACATAGTTGTGTTAAATTGGACCTGACCCGGCTTGGCCCGTCACAGCACATTGATCGTGGAATTGGTTTTTCCTTTATGTTTTCGCCTTAACTATTTTATTAGAAGGCACTACCTTAGTTTTGCGCCCAGGTCCGCCACTGAATTACCATGGCTTACTTAAATATACCGCTACGTAATATTTTAGGGACCAAATTTGAAAAGCTTGTATCTTGGGTGCGCGAATCAATAAACCAACCCAACAACCACACTTAATGATAATAATAAGACACCCTCGTTCTGACCATCAATTGCAAATAAAAAACCCTTATCCAAAGGCTCCTGTCGAGAATTCAAAAAACCAACAAAATTTCCTTGAAAACTATGTCATTTCGAGCTAATGTTATCACCAATATGAGAGATTATATTAGCAACATGACAGATATACTGATCAGTAACATTTTGAATCGGTTGCCAATAAAAGAAGCGGTGAGCACCTCTAGTTTATCTACAAACTAGAGGTTTAAGTGGACTTTGCTCACCGAAGTCATAATTGATGAGGATTTTTTTTATTATTTAACATATAAGTTTGATGGGAGGCATGTTACTAGACTCTTAAATCACCACGGTCCCATAAAAAGTTTGTCTTCTCTGAGATCCCAAACCGTTGTCCGAATGGAAGACTTGAATTATGAAGAGATTCGTGATTGGCTTGTGTTTTTGGCACTGCAAGGAATTGAGGACATGATAGTTAGAAACTGGTATGGACAACTAGTTACATTGCCAACCTAACTTTACTCTCGGATGGAGTTGAAACTTCTTGAAATTCATTGTTGTGCTTTTCCTAGTTTGGTGTTTTTTAGTTCTTTTCCAAATTTATTGAGCTTATAATTGTGTTGTGTCAATTTTCTAACAGGTACAGTTTGGGATTTTATTGCTGGTTGTCCCTTACTTGAGTCTCTTAGAATGGATCGTGAGTCTACAAACGGGATGATACTATGGAATATTGAAAGTCTTAGGAATTTGAAGAAGTTACATTTGTCATTCGGTATTTCGAATGTTGTCACGACAATCACAACATCCGATATCTTTTACCTGACAAGTGTTCCAACTCTTGAGAGCCTTACATTAGATTTTGACGATTGTACGGTAAGACCATTTTGAGTTTTACACTTCTAATTTTACAATGTTAAAGATATGTGTAACACTAACGACATTTAATCTTTAAAACTAACCCAAATGTCGACCTGTTGTAGTTGATGCGGGATGGTACTTCCAGGATGAATGTTCCTTGCCGCTTGTATCCCTCATTAACCAATCTAAAAGGAGTCGATTTGGCGATATCAGCATCGTATCACTATCATCCAAATGATTCAGATCTCCAAACTTGAAAATGCCGGAAACCAGAGTAAGTGTAATACTTTATTTCATACGACAAATAAAAATTCGTAAATTGGCATGTTTTTGTATCTCAATACTATTTGATTTTCCAGGCTGCATACACGCTTAGTGGTTTACCTTTGGAACAACTTTCATTAGATTTAGACACAAACACATTCAGCCATGGGCAGCCTTCATCTGGCTTTTCGATCCTTTCCAGATCGTAGAATGAATTACGCATAATAAAGTTTATACTTGCTTGTTCAACGTCGCTAAAGAAAATGTGTATCAGGGCCAGCGATTTGGGTGACGATGGTTATGAAAGTATCAAGAAGAATTGGGAGTTCGCTAGGAAGCTGTTGAAACTCCCCCGAGCTTCCCTCACAGCCGTTGTAGACTTGTTTTAGTGGTTGTAGTTTTATTTATGGGTTGAATACCCTATGACAATTAAGTTTTTGTACAAAAATTTTTATGTACGGGTTGAATGCCCAACTAGTGTAACCAGTTGCCCAACTGTTCCAACTAGATGCAACTAATAAATAGTACATCGTTCCCCAACATATTATCATCATATCCTTTATAAATTAAATACGAAGAAATGTGTTATCTAATTTTGTAAACTTCAGTTTTTATTGGGGCCAATATACTATAGTTAACCAAATGTACATACCATTACCAACTAGTGAAGGATGGCAAGTATTTTTTCTAAAACTGGTCGTCAAAAAGGAACGTTTAACAAAACAATGAATACAAACTCCAAGAGTACACAAACATTAATGTAATTTTAAACTATCCATTTTCAATGTTTTTTTACAAAGAACAGCAGATGTAACTTGTTGGTCATGCCATGAATATTAACCAAGGCAGCAGTTAGTTTGAATAGCAGCACTAATATTATGCGTAGAAGCAGATGTGTCATGAACCCAGCCAACCGTTAAAGTAATTTTGCATTTGTGTTTCAAAAATTTACGTGGTTAAAATAAATATAATAAACACTTACATATGCACAGGGTATAGAAATTAAGTGCACTACACTATTAGAGTTGGCCAATGTACAAAGAATTGTACATGTCGAATGTTAAATATTAGTTGGCCTGTGTGCCACAAATAGTTTCCCAGTTCACTAAAATATTTGCCCAACGTTGGTAACTAGTTACCCAAAAAAACTGTAGCTTTGTGCACAGGAAATGTTTGAGTATAAGACAAGCTTCATTAACTCAATAAGCAATAAATTCAAGTAGTGACCACTTGAGTACACGTATTACTAATAAAATTTGACTGAATGCAAATTAAATCCATTCAACCCCCACCCCTTTTTGCATACATCACCACTTGACTAAAAGTACTGTAGTAGTTGCCATGAGTACACTATTTAGTTGCCCAAAGTTCCATTTGCTAGCTATGAGATAGCAAACTCGTCATAAAAATAGTTTAAAAAAAGGAAGGTACTATAAAAAATAGATTGTGGGTGGGTACTTATTTGGGGTTGTGATCCACTTGTCCATGGGAAACAGACAATAGTCATAACTTGTTTGTCAGCATTTTTGTGTCATGATAATATATGACGATAACGATTGCGTTTGCTGATTATATATGTAACTAAAAGATTTTTTGTTATCTCTTTTAGTGAGACTCTTAGAAAAACAAACATAACAAGTATCCCAAATTTCTTTAGTCTAACAATGTCTACTGGCATGGTTATATGTGATGAATTACCAATGGTTGGAGGTTCAAAGTTGTTAAAAGATATTACAATCGCGTACTATAGGGGTGAATTGGATGTTGCTTTACGTGATGAAGCAGATCATAGGAGGAAAGTCATGGAAATTAAGGCCCGTGGAACCGTAGACAGCTAATGATAATGAAGTGGAGCTTTTATGCGGGTTGAATTGTTCGTTGCCAATTATTAATCACCTCCTAAGGATGCAAAATGAGGATTTGGCTGAGAGTTCCAAACTACTTCTTTCTTTGTTTAAAAAACATGACCGTGTTAAAGACCTGAATGGTGTGACAACTGGCAAATTTAGGGAGTTTATTTTAGGTAACCGCATTACGTTAAACTAAACCGAGCTTTTTGCCTATATCACTATTTTATAAACCATAACTTGATTTTATATCGTCTATTGGTTTTTACGGTTTATTTCATTATTAAATGAGTTATCGTATGAGTTTTAACTCTATTTGGTAGGCATTATTCGATTCGGCACTAGAAAAGCCTAAAACAAGAATTATTGTAACTTTTAGACCGTAACTCGAAAATTGGCAAATAAATAGTCAAAACTCGTGGAAAAACGTAAATAATAGTGTTAGAAAGTTGAATGAACGTCGTGGGACACTCGGGGGACAATATATGAGCTTGGGAATGGGTAAACGGGATAGTTACGAAAAATTACAACTCCGACCCCCCTCTTTTCCCTTATGGCCGGCGCCCTCCCCCTCCTCTAAAATAATTATTTTAAGGTCCCTAGTGGCCTAGTATATAAACCCCTCACCACCCCTCATTTACTAGTTTATTTCTCTCTCTAAAACACACATACAACACACTTTCTCTCTCTACCTTCCTCTCTCTAAAAACCCTAACCCTAAACCCACCACCGCCGCCACTGTTCCGGCCAAATTCTGGCCACCACCACCGCGTCACCCCCACCTCCACCACCATATTGAAGCTCTCTTTCTCCTCTTTCCAACCATATATTACACGCTCCATTTGGATACCCATAACACCTTCAAATCTTTGAATCAAGATTCGTACTTTTAGGGTTTCAAGTGGGTTTTGCAATTGGTGATTGAATAAGGTAAATGGAACAAGTTTTGAGCTTGATTGGGCAATAATAAGCCATGAATTGAAAATTAGGGTTTCGACCCTATGAACAAATTTGGGGCTTTTGGGTGGAACATGAAATTAAGTATGATTAGTGTCTAAATAAACAAGCAATTAGTGTTTGGTAAGTGTGTGGTGTATCAATTTGATGGGTTTATGCATTTTAGGTTTAGGTTCATATTTTTGGTTAAGATAGATGATGGGTTTTGTGTTTGGATAGTGTTTGGAGCTTGAATGATTGGATTTGGATGTTGTGGAATTGATTTGGTAGTGTTTGGATTGGAATGGAGTGGTGTACGAGCCACAAGAGGCACGTACAAGGCCTTTGGCTTGCGTACGTGACCCAGTTGGGTCTTGGGTCTGAGTCTGGTCGATTTGGTAGCTTGTTGGTTGATGTAGTTGAGGTTTGGATGAGACGCGTGGATTTTAAAAGCTTCTAGAGCTTGTTTGGTTCACGTGGTCTTGACCGCGACCGTGTCATGACCATTAGGTCATAACATTGGTTTCGAGTATATTTGGTTGATTGATTGGTTGGCGAGATCGTTTTGAGTTGATTTGGGATTGAATTACGATATTATGACATTTAATTTGGACTTGAAATATATATTGTTGACTTTGAGCTACGTCGGCATTACTTTGACTTTTTAGTCAATAGTTGACTCCGAAAAAGCCGTAACATGGACTTTAGTATAATTTGGATTATTGATTGATTAAAAGCCGAGAAGTTATGACTCGTGCTTGTGGACTCGAAACGAATAGCGATATGAGATTAATAGTGAAATTTGACGAAATATATATACATATGAAAATGCTAATAGAAATATGAAATGTATATAATAATGGGCTTTTGTACCAAAAATAACGATAACAAGATTTATCTTGTTACTTACTATTTTTAAATGGAAACTAACGACTGAATTGGAATGTTTTGTAATAAATTAGTAATTAATGTTTCGAGTACACGTTTATCAATAAATGTCAATTGTGGACATTTAATATTGGTTTAAGTATTTAATTGCTTACGTTGTGTGCATGGGTTACGGATAACCTAACATTAATAGTGTTGATCCATGTGGGTAGCGGACTTATTAGGTTGACGAATATAATAAGAACCCGCTAGGCATGTTGGATAACCTTATTAATGGGTGACTTATCCTTATGACTCGTTAGGATGCGACCGGTTTATGGAATAATAAGCGATACGAATGAATAATTGAGTTTATCGAGTTGACGAATTCGATAAGGTCTACTGTTTATTCTGAAACTTATTGGACTATGGAGCTTATCGCTTAGACGTCTCATTATAGATTAGTCACATATTGTGTCGCATTGAGTCACATGTTGTGTTGAATTGAGATACCTATTGGGTTGAATGGAGTGGCATATTGTGTTGTGAAGCATAACATATTGGTTGTTTGAATGCATTCATGGCATCATATTGAGTCGATACACCCACATGAGGAATACCAAACACTAGGATTAAAAGGTGAAACGAGACATTTTGGAAATAAGGAAATGGAATACATTGGGGGTAGATAACGTTGATTTCAAGGAATATATATATTAATTTTGGTCTACATTAATAGGTTGTGCCGAGTCGATAGTTGCTGTGATGTGATACCGTTATCATCTGCAAGTGTTTATTTGTGCGTTGATTGCTTGAGGTGAGTTTCATAGCCCCACTTTTATCTACGTTTTGACTACGTTTTGAACTATTTTGGGGTGAGAATCATGCTACTGTTTTTGGACCATGAAAACTATTTGGATTTTCTTATGTGCTTGACTGTAGATAGATAGATGTGCATAGTTGTTGCCTTAGTCTAGGTTTAACCGCGTTTCTAGCTAAGAATAGACTTCACATCGACCTAGTTCGAGGTTCGCAATGATTGTTCTAGATTTTGCCATAACAAGTTGGACAAGAGTCGGGGCCCGAGTAATCCTGGATGTGGGATTTGATTGGAGATCCGGGTAGGATCATGTGTGAACGGTATTTACCTATCTTAGGTCTTGCATAGCAAATCAACTCTTATAGGTCCACTATGATTTTGTTGAACTTAAACCTATGAACTCACTAGCTGTTGACCTTTTAGCATGATTTCTCGTGAAATTGAGAGATGTTTGGATTACTTGATCTTGAAAGCTTGGCAAGAAGGCGGGGTTTAAGGATCATTTTCCGACGCTGATAAACTATGGGGACCTATCTTAATAAATCATGTTTTGGGCCTAATATTTATATTTTGGATTAAATGTTTTGAATACTTAAATTTGGGATTGGTTTTAAATGTTAAATGACTATCTTTTGGCTATACTTGTGTGCGATACCAATCCAATAGTAACGCCACGAAAACTTGATTAAGTCTTCCGGGTCAGCATGACGAGATTTGGGGTGTTACAGATTGGTATCAGAGCTCAAGGTTATAGAGAATTAGGTATTTTATAAACCCTAAACTATAACCAATTTTGTGAAAAATTCATCCTCGAATCGACGCACGACTAGATTTTGCCAAGCCAAGCTTCTTATTTGATTATGGTATGAACTATGAATTGAATTATGAGATGATATGTTAAGGGATATTGTGAACTGATTATGGAAACGTTATGATATGAGATACGATTATTGGTTTTGGAAAATGAGATATGATTATTGATTTTGGAAAATGAGATATGATTATTGGTTTTGGAAAGTGAGATGTTATTATCGAGATATTACGGAATTTGATTTGAGTAAACGGTATATTAAGATTTTGGAGTTTTTAACTCAATTGATTTGATATGGGATTATGTGATGGAACGAAACTTATGATTTTGAACTCGATTGATTTGATATGTTATTATGTGATGGAACGGAACTTATGTGTTTTATTTAAAGGCATATTTTGAGTAATGCGGCACCTACACTTTTAAAAAGCTTTCATTATGTGATATATGTTTTAAGTTAAGTTGATGCGCTTATTAAAACTGGTTGTTTCGAACACTTATACCTACCCTATGCCATTATCACGCATATGCCTTCACTAGCTTTTGATGTGTCTGAGGAGGTCCCGCCTGTAGCTAGTTCGCCACATTGACTCTCATGACGACAGGCAGGTAATCCTTATGAGATTGCCCGTCACACTAGTTCATCATCATCGATCGCCCTAGTTCATCTAGGGCAAAATTTACATCGTGTTTAGTGCGAAGCAAGCGTACTCCTAGGCTTGCTTATAGCACTGCCAAGATGTCTGTGAGACCACCATCATCACCATCCGTTTAGCAACCCACTTCCTCCTCTGCCACCACCGTATCATCCTGAGGCCTAGATCTCCTAGTGTACCACCTCAGGATTTACTCAAGACAGAGACTCCGACCATGGACTCTCCCCTTCTGGATGAGGGCGAGGAGGAGCATGAGGTCGAGGAGGAGGATGAGATTGAGGAGCAGATGTATGAGGATGAGGACACTCAGAGAGGATGATGAGGATATCCCGAAGGGGGCACTCCTCCATCAGAGTCCTGCACATTCTCCAGGGACCGTTCTCCTTTGCATGAGCCTGAGTCCCCTAGACAGCCTTTAGACATTGACTCGCCACCTTACTCACCTATTATAGGTAGCCCATTAGGATCCGGAGATACCATCGGAGATTGTTTCTGAGCCTGAGGAGTATGGTGAGACGGGTATGATGTGGGAGAGGATTACCTCTCGTGGTACTAGACTTAGTCAGTTGACGGAGCATTTGGTTGGAGTATCTAGGGCTAGTATTGTGGATCTGAGTGTTGATATGGGTACTGTGAGTCGGAGGACTAGTGTTTGCATGATGGTATGTCGGAGCTCCATGAGAGGTTGGGGACTCTGAGAGGGTTCGCGACAACCTGACGCGATGATTTAGTGGCGATTTGGCATAGGATTGGTGAAGTTGGAGAGAGGTCGAGAGCTTAAGAGTGATCGCGACGCTTTGACGTGTCGAAAGTTAGCCTCTTTGTGGAGAGAGGTTGATGATGTTAGGAGATCCGTGAGTGATATTCATAGACGCATAGATAGTATTAGATTTAGGGTTTTGTACCATCTTGAAACTAAGTAGTACTTGGTTCGAGATGTAGGATTATCCTAGTTGTCTTACTAGTATCGTTATTAGGATATTTTTTGATTTCTTCGTATCCTTCCATGTATTTCCACTTTTGAAACCTATGTGTTGGAATCACTCCTAGACCTTATTCAAGTGTTAGTTACACACATGTAATAGTTAGCTTATTATGGCCTTTATGTTTGTTATTAGCCTTAAGCTTATGTAGAAGGCCCATGAGCTTAGGCCCAAGCCCATAGGAGAAAGGAAGGAACTAGGAGTGTTGCCCTAGCTTTCCTATAAATAACATAACCTATGTAAACCTTCATTTGAAGGTTGGTTGTTCAAGCTTTCACAAACACTCTACGCATAACCGGGTCTTATTTATCTCGTGTGTGTGATATCTTGTTCAATCGCTCTTATTTCTTATAAGCTTGTGTGGTAAACCTTGTGACCTAACAAAGGGTATCAATCGCCAAATAGTTGTGTCCCACACTTTTTTTTTTTGAAGATTTTGGTTTTGGGTCTTACGCGTAAACATAACCTATTCTTTGCTTCGCTTAAAAACTTGTTTTTACACTTTTTAATCCAAGATTCTTGTACTTTCAACGTTTTAAGGTGTTAAAATACTTGTTTTTGGCAAAAGTTTGGAATGACTTTATGCGGAACATTGTTTTCAATCTAGTTTTTGAACGAGGGTTTCATCCTACTGATGTCATCCGCTTTAGAGGTTTTGGTTCATCAAGTTTCACACTTTTGTGTCTTTTGGATAGAGTGATTGAAGCTATTTTATCACACAAAAACTGGTTTAGAAACACTTTTAGCCGAAATCAAAATTACGAAAATCTTACGCGTAGTAAAACCCTAATCCTACGCTGTAGTGCTTCAAGGTTTGATCTTCATTTTCGTGGTTTATTCCGTTTTCTGTGGACTTGGATAAGTCTGAAATTCGGAACTTTGGATATCTTTTAATCGTGATAGTGTAAAAGATCATTTGGGCAAAAACCCTAAAAAGTTACGCATAAGCATAAGCTACGCAGAGAATCCTATGCTTTAACGCTAAGATCTTTCCTACGCCAAGCCTAGTCTTACGCATAAGAAAATCCTAACTAAGCTTTTAGTGTTTTTCCTACTTACGCTGTAGCTAAATCCTACGCCAGAACTCATATATATTGTTATCTTAGGAACTTTGGTGTTTTAACGCATAAGTGCTACTTGGTTCTTGTCTTTTCTACTGAGCTAAGGACACTTCATCTACAAAGGTTCATTCGACTACAAAGATCCATATTTATCAACACAAGTTTATCAACATGTCACAACCACCATACTCTAACTATTTCCCTTACACTTATCCTCATCCTCAACGCCAACAACAACTAACTCCACAACATCAACAATGGAATCAACAACAAGCAATTTATCAACAAGTTCGTCAATGGGGAGCACCAGTTTGTTTGTGAAGAAGAAGGATGGATTGTTTCCATGCGATTGATTATAGGAATTGAAAGTGTTAACAAATAAGAACCGATACCGTTACCTAGAATGATGATCATTCGACAACTCCAAGGAGCTGTCTTTCTAAATCGATTACATCTGGTTAACCTTAGAGTTCGAGAGGAGGATATCCCTAATAATGCATTTATGGTTATAGACAATGAATCGTGATGTCGTTTGTTTGACCACCACCGCGGTTTTCAGTCTTCAAACTCGAGTGTGTGCCTACCGGATAAGTTTGTGATAGTATTCATAGACGAGATCTTGACCGAGTAAAGGTGATATACAATATTTGAGGCTCATTTTAATGTTGGCAGGAGTATTGATGCCAAATTTCTAATGTGAATTTTGGATTCCGTCCGCATAATTTTAGGTCATGTGATAGATAGTCGAGGTGTTCATGTTGACAACTAAGATTAAAGCCATTAGGAATGGGTGAGCTCCTAAGAAACCATAAACCGACAGCTTTCTGGGTTAGAAGCAATGAGATTCATTGAGGATTTCTAAGATGAGGGAACCCAAACTAACGCAGAAGGATGTTAAGTTGAATGGGGAGAAAAGAAAGAAGAAGCAAAGAAGGAGAAGTGTTTGAAACTTTGCCTCAAGGAAGCCAAGATTTTGTCCATCTACACGCCGCATAAAGGCACGTCTATTCATCCCAACAACTAAAGAAGCATGGAAAACTCACCACCCATGACCTGAGCGAAAATAGAGTGTTTGATCTAGGATTAGGACTCCAATGGAACTGGGCAAGGTAGTATTTACCGATTATAAGAGTTTGAAGCATATCTTAGAAACTACATGAGACAACATCGCTTGGTTGATTGCTTAGTGATTATGACTGTGAGATTCGTTAATGGGTGTTGTACTATACCTAGTCAGAAAGAGGACATACCTCTACTTGTTAATCCTTAGGAATGACCATTGTTTCGCCCTCTCAAATTTTAGCCAAAGTAGGTTTAAAGAGAACTTTTATGAGAATCTTCATGGTAGAAAGTGAAATGGCTTGAAGTGTTCCGATTATGCTAAAGAAGTGGATACCATTTCATGGAAAGTTCTTAGTTGAATAATGATAAATCAAAATACTCTATTCATCCCGAGGTTATCTTGAAACTTTTATTGGTGGTCCATTTTTCCATATAGCTCAGATGCAAGAGGTGCTATCTAAAGTAAAGGCCGAACATTTTCCTATTGGGATACCCATCCCACTTTTGGAGACGTATAGCTCCAAATGCCTTTTCATCCATTGATCGATGGTCCACCATTCGTGACTTTTAGATGAACATGCTTAACGAACATTGTTATTGATTTCTAAAGGTCACAGAGACACCTTTGGCAGTTCCAATCCTCCTATAACAATAGTTATCACTAGCATTAAGGCACTCTTCATCGAGGCATTGTATGGCAAAAATGTCGCTCTCTTTGTTTGTTGTCAAGTTGGCAAGAGTCAACTTACGTGATCTACACTAGAGACCACTGAAGATAGTGCGATTAGAAACCAGCTAAAACCGGCCAGGATATGATTGAAAAGAGTTATGCAAAGAGATTTAAAACCTTTAGAATCGTGGTTATTGGAAAGTTTCTCCTAAGGAACTGCTTGGGAAGTGTTGTTGAATCACAAACCTCCTAAACCTTATTCAAGTGTTAGTTACTCATATGTAATAGTTAGCTTATGATGGCCTTTATGTTTGTTATTAGCCTTAAGCTTATGTAGAAGGCCCATGAACTTAGGCCCAAGCCCATAGGGGAAGGAGTGGAGTGTTGCCCTAATAAATACCTTATGTAAACCTTCATATTCGAAGGTTGGTTGTTCAAGTTTTCTTTTCACATATCTTCTTAAACCGTAGGTGTGTGTATATACTTGTTCAATCGCTTCTACCTCTTTCTTATAAGCTTGTAGTGTAAACCTTGTGATGGGTATCTCGCCAAATAGTTGGGTGTACACTTTTGTTTTTGAAATTTTGGTTTTGGTCTTACGCCAGAAAGATAACGCGGTTATTTGGTTCGCTTAAAACTTGTTTTTACACTTTTAATCCATGTACTTGGCTAAGGTGTTAAAATACTTGTTTTTGACAAAAAGTTTCAAACTTTACGTGCGGATACGTTTTTGACTTGATTTTGTTCGTGGGTGATGAACCGCTCTTTTAGTTCATCAAGATTCACACTTTTGTGTTATTTTGGTACGATTCCATAACAAAAACTGTTTAGACATATTTGGGCAAAATCAAAGTTACGTCCTATAGTAAAACCCTAAAACTCGCTACCTCCTTGGTTTGATCTTCATTTTCGTGGTTTATTCCGTGTTTTCTTACTTGGATATCCGAAAATAAATACGTCGACTTTGGATATCTCTTGCACCGCGGATGTGTATTTGGAAAGATCATTTGGGCAAAACCCTAATTGAATTACGCCTAAGCATAGCTCGCCAGAAATCCCAAGAGATTTTCCCTACGCCTAAGCCTAGTCTTACGATAAGAAAATCCTACGCCAACTTTCTACGCATAACTTTTGTCTACGCATAACTTTAGTGTCTTTTCCTACTTACGCCAGAAGCTAAATCACGCTAACTCCTCATTGTTACGTAACTTTGGTGTTTTTACGGATGCTACTTGGTTCTTGTCTTTCTACTCTAAGGATACTTCATCAACAAAGGTTCATTCGACTACAAAGATCCATTTTACCAAAACAAGTTTTCAACATGTCACAACCACCATACTCTAATTTTTTCCCTTACACTTATCATCCACGCCAACAACAACTAACTCACAACATCAACAATGGAATCAACAACAAGCAATTTATCAACAACAATTTAACCAACAACATACTCCACAACTTGCTATAAATCCACAACCTCAAATGGTTCAACCACCACAAAGTCTGCTCAACCGCATACACAAATGAATACTTTAATCAACATCCATCAAGGATCACTATGAGGGAACCCACTTGGTTTGCAAGTAAACTTTAAGCACCCACCAATCAATTCATGAGGCTGGATCACTTGATAGACCTCCAATGCTCACTCCAGAAACTGATCAATGGGTGATAAGGTTCTTTAGAAGTATCTAAAGAAGCCACATGGAAAGTTCAAAGAAGGTTTTTGAAGGTCCTTTGAGATGCCTACCGCATTGTACCCGGAATCCAAATGCAAAAAGATGAACAAACTAACATTGCATCATCTACTTGAATCCTCAAGAACTTCTACACTATGAAGCAGATACGCAATGATTATCCTCCTAGTTGTACCAAACCTAATTCTTCGTAGTGTTGATGCGATTACAAAAATCGCAAAGAAAAATGAATATTCGCCTTCTTATGGAAGGATCAGTATCTCAAGATTTGGAATCCAAAATTTACTTGAAAAGGAAACACTTCATGTTGAACCCGAGAGACACTAGTCCTATCATCACCGATTTTCGAATCATCAATGATTTGATAAACACAACATCCACATGCCAAGAATCAAAGGAATACTAAGTTCTCTAAGTTGCTTGGTCTGAATGGGAGAAGTATGTCATTTTTCTCCGCACAGCTTAAGAACATGCATCTCTACCTACGGATTGTTTGTACATTACTTGAAGCCTCAAAAAGGAAGTTGATCGGGAAAGGATTCTCCGGCTCAAATTGCTCCACCCACACATGCCAACTTGCCTTATATGCTCAAAAAATTATTCTCCTCAACCAAAGAACTCAACCAATGCTTCACAACACCACACATGATCCTTCACATCCTCCATCTCAACAAACTCAATTGGTTCCATACAACAACAACAATGCTCCAAGCTTCTAATGAGGAATCCGATCCGTTCGAAGCATTGCAACAAGGATTTGCTATGATTGCTAATGCCTTTAGCCGTTATACCAACAAATCCAACAACCGTATTCGCTCCTCATCTAATACAAGGAATCAAGCTTTGTGAACAATGGACGAGTTGAAGTTCGGAATCGTGGTTATGGTCGCCGATGGGCGGTGGTCAAGGGTTTAATGCGCGGGTAGGAATAACAACCGATCTCCAGTGGTGGAACAGGGAAATGCTCAGAATGGGTTGAATGGTCTTCGATGCTACAACCGCAATGAGAAGGGACACCTGGCTAATGCATGCCCAAAGCCAAGGACTAGGGCAGTGCTTATTTCAAAGAGGCTCTTCTTTTGGCTCTTAAGGATGAAGTCGGTGGATCTCTCACGCACAAAGAACGAGTAGTTTATGGCAAATGCACTGTGATGATGATATGGAGGACTTGCGTGCCAATGCAAAGTTATGTTGATGGCTAATATGCATGAGTTACACATGAGTGACACAAGCCCAGTGTATGACACCGATGGCTTGTCTCAGTGCACCCGAACAAACCATATTTATCTCTCTCGATCTATATCTCGCCAACATCCGATCCGCAAGACTCGAGATGTTCAAAATGAGCCATCCACATCTCATTCCGACGATTTTCAACTAGACCCGTAGTTATATTTGACGATCAAGATGACCAAACGGTTTCCCTTGATAATCAAATTGACTCGCGGGTTATACTTGAAGATCTCAAGAATGATCATGTTGAGACTCACACTGAACACGCCGAACTTTTGCCTCATCCAGATTTTGCTCGCTTAATACAAGACCAACAAACCATAGTGGAAAAATGTCATGCCATTAATCAGGACTTGAAATGCAAAAATGCACTGTTAACCAAGGATTTTGAATGTTTACAAAAGCAACTCAACTTTTTCAAAACTCAAGAAAAACGTGAAAACGGTTTTGAAGCAGCCTTTGCCAAATCTTATCAAAACTAAAAATATTTAGAAAGACAGATGCGTGATCTAGCCGCTTCGAAGAATGCTTTGTTGTCTAAATAGAACAACTGAATTATGAACATAAAAAGCAAATTAACGCTCTCACCTTGGAAAATCAAAAAGCTAAGGCCGAGTTGTTAACTTGTCAAAACAGCTCGCATACAAAAAGCATTCAACTAAAACGAATAGATGATCATCGGCTTGCAAAACAAACTTAAAGAGTTTAAAACTGTTGTTTACAAACATGGCGAGTGGTCACAGCCATAAAAGTTTACTTTAAAACCCAATCCAAATGGAATGGACCAATCTTGCTGATTACAAACCTAAACTTTCAACAAAAGCATTCAAACCAAATCCTCGAAGTTTCCAAAGGCAATATATAAAGTTGATAATTCTGTTATGAATGTTGTTGAATATCATCGCCAAGAGGAATTAGATGCAGAAGACGAGAGTCGATCAAAATTAGAAAAAGTTGTTTACAACAAACCTTTTAACTATTCAAAAGCGTCACTTTCGTCACACCAACGGATTCTTCTAACACACCAAGGGTTATCATCAAAACACTTGAGTCTTCTAATGTTAATCCCCAACCAGATTATGCACAAATTTATGGTCCTTTACCTTCCATCGGTGAAGTAAATTCAAAACCTCGAAAATCAAAAATTCTTAGATATTTTGACATTTTCATGGCTGACCTCAAAAACTTTAGAACATGAGATAGAATATCGCTCAAATCAAAATTGATCATTTTCAATCGCTCGCGAGAACAAAGAGACATTTTTCATAAAAATCTTTTACCTAATGTTAAAAATTTGAAAAATTGTGCATTAGCCTTGGAAAAGGATTTTCATAAGGAACTTGGAGTGATGAAGGTCGCTTGAGAAAACAGTAAACATCTATTTCTAACACTAAACGTAAAAGAAACTGTTGAGAAAAGATGTTGATCGACTCTTGGAAGATGTCATCTCCGTGCCGATGTCCATAATGTTGTGCTATTGAATTCTTTGTCATATGCATTTGATCATACCTCCGCCGATACATCGTTGATTCTCGTGGATAAATGTTGAGAACACTGATAATGTGCTTCGGATCGAGTCCTTAAAAGTTGAAAACAAACGATTGTCAAACGAACTTTCAAATGCAATACGCCGTCTTAATTGGTGTCAAAAAGATATTCACGATCAACAACTTGCTTTTCAACACAAAATCGCCAGCCATGCGGCAAAATCTTCTCCGATCCTAAAATTGAGCAACTGGATGATCAAAACGTGTCTTTAAGTGTCAAATCTCAAAATATGAACAAGAACTTTTAAAAGTTAAAAAGGAATATGGTGTCATATTTGATTTACTCAAAAGACTCGTGATGAAGCATCAAATGAACTTGATCATTATCTTGCACACACTAAAGAAGTTATGCATTTTGTCGAAATGTTCGGTCCGAAAATCAAGATCTGATTCACACTATCCTCAAGTTAAGAGAAATGTTAGGAAAGTATGAACAACTTCCGCCAACCATCATTAAGAGATTAGCCCCAAGAATACACTTAGTACTCATGCACCTAGAATCTCTACTACCAAATCACAAGCAGCTAACGTGCTTCCTTCTACTGAAACAGGAATAGTTGAGCCTTTTCCAAACGTCCGCACTTCACGTTTCTAGGAGCACTCAATCAAGAATAGGAAGTTGCGGCCTAAGAAAAGATCAATCAAGAATGCTAAAGTAGAAGAACACCCTAGGACTATGAATAAGACTCACGCTGCTCCACTATAGATATTAAGGCCCCGCAAATGTAATAGAAATAGTGATGTAACTAATGCTAAACCGCTAAGTACTTTTGATATTCAGTCCGATGCACCTTGTGTTATTTGTGGTAAAAGTATGAATTCTGATTGCCATGATAAATGTGTTGCTAAAGCTATCATCTCTCGCTTAAGGAATCCTAAGAACCGGAATACCTCTAGGCCCACTAATCTTTCTAAGTCCGTGCTTGGTAGACCGCCATCTTTAGATTCTAAGAAACGCATTTGTCCCCTCAGAGCTCCAGTGTCACCTAATAGGAATGTAGTACCACCTAGTGCATTCACTAAGACTAAAGCAAATACTAGTTGGAGATGGCGGAAATGGATATATAACACACTAGGATTTAAGTGGATACCTAAAGCTATTGATGTGTGTATATCTACTATATTCGCTACGGAACCTCTAACATTTCGGATTCCAAATCTACTTCTATTCCATCTGTGTCGTCTGTGTGTAATGCAGGTGATACAGATCATTCTCTCGGATTGTTGATATGATGTTCCCCGACACATGACACGTGCAATCTTAAATCTGTTATCAAACTTTATTGCAAAGTTCATTGGCACCGCCAGTTCGAATGATCACTTCGCAGCCTATCATGGGCTACTTGAGACTATGTCAATGGGAACATCGAAATTAGCAGGGTTTACAATGTGGAAGGCCTCGGTCATAATCTTTCAAGAGGTCAATTTTGTGATGGAGATTTGGAGGTTGCTTTCCGGAGAAAACTTGTTTCATTCGTGATCTACAAGGAAATGACCTTATGTCTCGATCGCGTAATTCTAGTCTCTACACTATCTCTATGAAAGACATGGTTGCTTCATCTCCCATATGCTTACTTTCAAAGGCAACATCAACAAAATCCTGGCTATGGCACCGCCGCCTCTCACATCTAAACTTTCAAACCATCACCAACCTTGCTCGACACAAACTAGTTGAAGGACTCCCACGGTTTCGTTATTCTAAAGATCACCTTTGCTCAGCTTGTGAACAAGGCAAAAGCACTCGTGCTCATTTTCCTTCAAAGGTGGAACACGCTCTCAAAGATGTGCTTCATCTTCTTCACATGGATTTGTGTGGCCCGACGCTGCGCAAACGATCAATGGCAAACGCTACATTTTAGTAATTGTTGATGACTATTCACGCCGGACTTGGGTCTAAGCAAAGATCAAGCTCCACAAATGATCATCACCTTACTCACGAAAATACAAGTTCAGCTACGAAACACCGTCGAATAATCGTAACACGTGATAGAGGCACCAATTTGTTAATCAAACTTTCGTGAATTCTATGAGAAAGTGGGAATTCAAAGATCAAACATCTATTGCACGCACACCAGAACAAAACGGAGTTGTCGAAAGATCTAAACCAACGCTAGTGGAAGCCGCAAGAACAATGTTAATCAATGCTAAACTTCAGATTACTTATGGGCGTAAGTCGATCTCATGCATGCTATACTCAAAACCGTTCTATGATTACAAAACGCCACAACAAAACACCTTCCGAGCTCGTCCATAACAGAAAACCGAATCTAAAACACTTTCATGTATTTGGATCTCTTTGCTATCCTAATAATGATCGTGATGACTTTGGAAAGCTCAAAGCCAAAGCTGACATTGGAGTCTTTATCGGATATTGTGATAATTCCAAAGGTTTCCGACCGGAATCGTCGACAAAACAGGTGATGGAAACGATTCATGCTCATTTTGATGAACTTACGGAAATGGCTTCGAGTATATGCTTGGAACCGGACACAACCGCTTAAACTTCCCCAAACCCCATCATCATGAACAAAGCCCCGCCACTTCGCCAACAAATGGAAAGGTTATTTGCTTACTCGCTGACGATATTGATGAACGCGGCTCGTGTGTATCCGCCGCTTCCGGCTCAACCCGATAATACTTTATACCGACACTACAACAACTACTGCTTGCAGATGCACTACACCCGCTTGACTCCACCACAACAGTTGAACAAACCGCTTCCAACAATGATGAAGCCCGCTGATGATATTCAATGTAGTACCCCACCGCAGATTTTGATCCAAATGCGTTCTTCAACCCGCTTGCTAATGAGATCGCTGCACCGTATGTCGCTAATCTTCAACAAACCATTTGAATCCTCGACCGCACAATGTATATCAACATCAACCCTCCACACATAGATGGACGAAAGACCATCCTCTCGAAAACATTATTGGCAACCCGAATCAACCATTCGCCAAGCATTATGACAACGCCTTTCACACGACGGTGAACATTGCATTTATGCACTCACCGTCCCGCCAATCAACCTAAAACATCAAAGACGAATGACAAAAGACAACCGATTGAATCCATGCAAGAAGAACTCAACCAATTCAAACGCCTTGAAGTATGGGAACCGTTGAAAGACCAACAGAGTCTACGCCATTGGTCTAAAATGGATTTGGAAAACAAATTGATGTCAAGGAAATGTTATCCGAAATAAGTCACGCCCCGTGGCTAAGGGTTATCGCCGAAGAGGGTATAGACTTTGAAGAATCTTTTGCTCGTGCTCGCCTTGAGGTCGCTCGGATATTTCTAGCATTCGCGGCTCATATGAATATGACGGTCTATCGATGGATGTCAAACCGCGCTTCTCAATGGACAACTTAAAGAAACGGTTTATGTCACCAACCGGATGGATTCGTTGATCCCGAAGTTTCCGAATCACGCCTACAAACCTAACAAAGCTCAGATGGTCTCAAACAAGCTCCTCGGCATGGTACGATAAGCTATCATCCTTCCTCATTGCTAATAATTTCACCAAAGGTTCGGTTGACCCAACTCTTTTATACAATATCACGGGGCACATATCTTAATTGTTCAAATTTACGTGATGACATCATTTTTGGGTCTACACATAAAAAGTTTTCAATCGCTTTTGCAAAACTAATGAAGAAAAATTTTGAAATGTCCATGATGGGTGAACTCACGTTCTTTCTAGGACCACAAGTTCATCAATCACCCGTGGTATTTTCGAGTCACCCAAATATGCCCTTGAATTGTTAAACAAATTTGGAATGAAAACCTGGGACACCTATGCCACACCAATGGCTCATACCAAGAAGCTAGACGCCGATTTACATGGGAAATTGGTGGACCCTACAAAATACCGTAGTATTATTGGGTCTCTCATGTATCTAACAACTAGCGCACTGATATTGTCTTTGCTATTTATCTATTCCCGCTATCACGCGACCAACCGAAACCCACCTCTCAGAGGCTAAAAGAATCCTCCGATACATAAAGGGAACCATTAACTTGGGGATCCGTATCCAAGGATTCTGGTTTTGAACTAATCGCCAGACGACCACGCCAGATGCTTAGACTCACGGAAAAGTACCTCGTGAGCTTTACAATTTCTTGGTGATAAACGGTGTCATGGCAATCGAAGAAGGTGATTGTACATCGCTTGTCCTCAACCGAAGTAGAATATGTAGCCATGTCGGCGCGTTGTGCTCAAGTCATTGGATGAGAACACAACTCAAAGACTATGGTTACGTATTTGACGTAATCCCGATGTATCGCGACAATCTGAAGTGTATTATGCGATCTCGCAACTCGGCCAAAGACTGAAATCAAAGCACATCGATCTTCGATATCATTTCATCAAGGACCACGTGAACAGGTATCGTTGAATTATATTTTGTGGGTACAGAATACCAATTGGCGATCTTCTCACCAAAGCCTTGCCTCCCGCTAGGTTTAATGAGTTGGTCCAACCGATTGGTATGAGGTGTTTGACTCAAGAGGAATTGGATGACCTCCTAAAACAAATCTTTAAAACCTCACAAACACCAAAATCTCTTTTGTAAATATCTTTTCAAAACAAAATAAAAATATAAAACCTAATAAAAACAACAAAAATATTCTTCTATCTATTATCTTTCAACATTGCAAGTATTTTTCCACAACACTATAATCTTTCAAAATTCAATATTTTTTCGATCAAGTGTTGAGGGGGAGAAAATTATAACTTTAACTGTTTCAAATCATCTGTGTACTTGCATGTTATCTTATCTCCGTTGTTTCTTTTAACAAATGGTGGTAAAGTTTCCGTAACAATGACACTCCTGACTAAATTTATAACCTTTTTCTTTTCTTAAAATCTTCTTTTGGTAACCAAAATGGAAGTTAAATGGCTTTGTATGAAAAAGGAAAAGGTGGAGGGACCAAAACTGCAAAACCTTAAAGATATTTTGAATAAAAATATCCTCCACCTAACATTTCACTTCTCATTTATTACTCAAAACCTAAAACATCCTACGAAGAATCGTCATCAAAACCGTGTTTAAGATCATCAATTTGTAAGTGATTTCATGTTCCTAACAAGATTTTAAACATTTGGTTTTAATTTTACAAACTTAAATCCAACGGTTAAAAACGTCGGTAATCTGGATTTTGTGTCTACGCGTGCAGTATGAACACACCAATCAAGAATGTGTGTTTGTGGTTAAAAGAATGTGTCAAAATGTTTTAACAACATCTATGATATCGTTTATGCTCAAAACACACCGTAAAACACGAATTAATGATTTTATAATTAGGGTTTATGAGTCGAATTTGGGTGTTTCCAAATATTAAGTGTTTTGGTCAAAAAGATTGTTGGGTTATGGTCATATGTTGATGAATTGATGATTTCCATGGTTGTTAACTACCCGAAACACTAATTATTAACAATTTGAATTAGGGTTTAAAGTTCATAACTTTGGGTAATTTTGATTCTCAACGAATTAGATGTTAATACTTGGCTAAAGACTCTAACAACACTCTAGACCTACCAGAATTTGTTTGATGCATATCCCATGGCTAGAAATGTTACGCGTAAATCTTAACCCTTAGGGTTTTGACCTACGCGTATGACTTTCTACGCAGAACTATCAAATGAATGATTCATGCCATGTTTTGTTGTTAATATGAATTCATGTGTTAATATTGATGATATGATGGCTTTATTTCGTGCTTTGCTACCAAAAATTCAAAATCAAGGTCATTTGATTCTCTACGCGATAAGGATTACCCTACGCCGTAGTCAAGTTATCGCGAAGAATAATTACTACGCATAACTATTACGTATAAGGTTCTACAATGGGACTACGCAGATCCTCGTGAAGGATATGCGTAAATAAAGACCTCTACGCATAAGGTCTACTCTTACGAGTAAGCCTTACGCCGTAAGGTATATATACCTCACGCAAGCTCCACGCATAAGGTCCCTTTTTCTTACGCGTACATTTCTTACGCCGTAGTTAGATCCCACGCGTAAGCTTTCGCCTACGCAGATATCATCACCTCGCTACGCTTAACTTTGCCAAAACTACGCTTAAGCCTCGATTGACCTTCATAATGAATTGTTACGTGTACAAACTTGTAAATAAACTAATCATAAACCCAATAATGTCACTAATAAACTTAATCGCTTGATATGTTGTGAACAATAAGTGATAACATAAACTTTAAAACTTAAAGTTAACTAACTCACGAAACATTTCACGACGCCATTGAACATTGGACAAACAAGTGACTTAGGACTCGTAACAATCATTGACACCGTACATTCAATAACTAGACAATAAGACCTTCCGTTGACTAACACTATGTCTTTCGATATGTTGGTTCTTTTGGCTAATGTTATTTCGATCACATGACATGGTCGAACAAATGATTGTGGATACATCAGAAGTTCTTACAATTGCCGATATCTTTCCAGAGGGTTATCCGAGAAAGATTGGAAAGAACAACCTTAGGGTTGACTTTGACACCCTCACATGCTCGGAATCTTCTTGTCTCATTGCAGGATATTCTCGTGAATCATCCCTACCGTAACATGCTCTCACACTCTGCCACAGCCCAGAGGTCTACATTCAACAATTCGATTCTATGCGAGGATCACGGTCAAAGTGCAGTGAATGTGACACTTAATCACAAACAAGTCACTATCACTCTCGCCGACTTACGGCTGTTTCATCATTCCCGACATCGCCCAACCGACTTCTTTGCTACCCCTAATCAAGAGACAACTCCCGAAATTTTGATAGATATTGGTTATGATGAAGCTTCAGGAATCATTACTAAGCACTCTCACGTGGAGCTCAAGTATATTCCTCAACCATGGAGAACACTCTACATGATCATCACCAAATCGGTCTCGGTCGCGGATAAAGGGCTATGAGCATCCCAAGCTCATGGAACTGCAAATTTTTCCGTCGTTGATCAACAAGAAGGACATTGAAATCGGCTAAGCAGATATGGGAGGACATGATGCTATTTCACAAGAAGCTTGGCTCCAAGATTCCCTATGTCGATACACCAAATTGTTGATCCAGAGAGCACTTGGACTTCATCCAGACATCCCCATGAGGCTCAATGACCCGGATAATCACGACATATTGATCGAACCCATATTATCCGCCGAATCAAAGAATCGCCAACAAAGAAACAGGTACGGTTACCCATCACCTCTAACTACCAAATCAAAAAGCTTGAAACATATAAAAGGTATCGGTTACCGTAAAAGAAGGCAAAGTTGGTCATCTTGATGAAAAATCTTCTCGTACACCTACCGGAGGACCGTAAGAGGCAAGGCGGAAGTGTCACAAGTACGATATCTAGGAAGCTTCCCAAAAGGAATCCTCCTCGTAAAAGGATTGTTCCCAGAAGGAAGCTGAACCTATTCCTACACCAACCGCAAAGAAAGCTTGTGGACGAAGCTCAAGAAACACAATCGACACGATGAAGAGATTACCACTACTCAAACCGCAGGACTCTCCTCCATCAAATAGCATCAAAACCTCCAAGTCAATAGCCGAACATGGAAAAGGAAAGACTCATGTACTTGTACCTTATGATGAAAGCTCGGAAAGTGATAAAGAGCCACCGGAAAATGTTTACAAGAAGAAGATCAAATTACTTAGACACCAACACAAAGCTGAAGAATTTGCTACAGACCAAATGGGTGGTCCCGAGGATCAAGTGGTGTCGCCACTGAACCATCTCCCGATGCGTTAATCAACCCGATAAGGAGCCGGTGCCACCACTCTTATGCAACAACAAACGCTTGTGGAGGATACTATCGAATATGAGTTTGAGGTACCGGAACCGAGAAGTCCGAAAAAGATAAAGATGTTGATTATGATACATTTCCTAGATAGTCCGCCGACGATCAAAGGAAGAAACCTCGAACCTCCAAGGATCCGAGTCTCCTCATATCTCTTCATCATCGATTCGCCTTCACTCCTCGCCACCAATATCAAAGAAGTCAACCAAATCATCATCCAAATCCGTGAAGAAACCATCTAAATCTTGGATTTCACAAGCTCATGAACGGATTACCAAAGTGTCAAACAAGTCGAAAGAAAAACGCGCTCAACAAAAGTGAATTTCTTTGCCGATCACATACAAAGATATATATGACGAAGCATGAAAAGATGAAAGGAGAAAGGAAGTTTGTTCAGGAATTCATGAAAAATCACCGCCAAGAGGAATCGAACGAAATGATCGGCTACACGAAAAAGTACCTTCGAGTAATGCTCCTAAAGTCACAAAGGAGTTGTTCACCAAACAACTTTATCCAAATCTTATGCAGACCGCCAAGCAAACTATTCGATCAACGCCCTTAACCGTCACAATCAATCCAACCGATCCGATAGTTTTCTCGATTAATGAATTGGTGGCCAAGCTTGTACACAAATGTCCGCACGACCGACATTTACTTCGATGAAGGAAAGCTGTTTCAAGCATTGCCGACTACCAACTTCAAGAAGCTTGTAGATTTGAAGCCGAAAAGTCTAAACGTCCTAGAGACGATGAAGACAAGGATAAGGATAAAGACTCTCCACCTAAACGCCGAAGGCGCCCGTGAATCTTCTTTGATGCAACCTCCTCCACAACGACCTCCTGTTCAACAAAAATCTCCTCCTCGCTTCTTCTATGAAAAACCGTGACGATTCCGAAGTTACCACCCCACTCGACTAAAACCGATGATCACTATGAGTATACGGGTGGTGACGATGAAGAGGTCCTTGAGCCCCAACAACAACCCACCTCTCCCAAACAAGTTCAGAAACCAGAATCATCATCTAGGCCTTCAAAAAAGAAGAAGAAGAAGAAGACGCCTGACCGACGTCGTGATCATGGCTAGATGACGCTAAAATTGAGGAATTTGAATGGTTTGCTAATCTTGTTAACAACACTCCCTACCAAGAAGGTCGATTGGTAGACGGTTCTACATTGGAGCATGCTAAAATTCCGCAAGAAAAGTTCCATGTGAAGAAAATGACGAAATCGGGCTTAATCAAGAATGAAGCGATTCAACTTCTAAAAGACAGCTCTGAAAGTGCCCTCGAGGTCGAATATCACCTTGAAAACATTGCTCGAGCTATGTCTAACAACATGGATTGGCTCAACCCGAAAGCAAACATTGACTTCACACAAAGGGACAACCCTCCATACTACATCGATTGGACCAAACCTCTACCAACACTTGGCCAACCAGCTGAACCAAGGATTCCTTTCAGATACTTCTTCAACAAAGATTTGGATTTTCTTCTACACGGTGGCGATGATTCAAGAAAATATGCTACATCGTTGACACTTCCATTCCCAGAAATGCCTACTCAAACCGCATAGCCATTGAGGAACGTGCCAACCACTTGTTCTCCAACACGTGGAAGCATATGACCATCGAGATGCATTGTATGGGATTCATCACCGCCGTAACGCCGACTAATCTACTACGTAAGCCGCCAGTTCGAAGTCTCAACATGCTATGTATAGTTCTAAAGATATCGTTGCCATCATACACGTTGACCTTTCGTCTAAGTGGACTACACATTCCTAAAGAAGATCGTAGTCAAACGACAAGATGAACGGGACTATGCTTTCTCTCGGTTGACTTTGAGAATTTGTCTCAATGACATCAAGACATGTACCTTGCCAAGGTACGTGGTCGCATGAGACAATTCTCAACAGTAGCATAACGCGAATTTATCAAGTCACTTCTCATCTTCATAAGACGCATTGTCATCAAGGAACGTAGAAGATCTCCACCGTCTATTGAATCTTATCGACGCTGTCAACTTCACTCCTCCAAAGCTTGATCTTCCGATATCAACCGCCTATCTCAATATACACTCATCAGCATACCTTTCGGCGTTGTTTACCGTAGTGAACTTCAAAGAAACCGCGCTTATAGTGTAGCGAACTCCACAAGTTCGGGATCATACTTTGAAGCCGGGTTAGGGATGGATTGGCATACAGGTTGAAGGATATACGCCAGAAAATTGGGTCTCCTAAGCGCCGGAATTCTCGTGAAAGGAAGGATGTGAGACGGATCATCACAATGATTGATGAACGGTTGTTTCGGGATCGCCTGCACGCATTGGAGAGTTATGTCGGTCGCACCCAGAGAAACATAACCGATTCCAACGCCTCGCACACTCGGGAACATCACGCACTTCCCGGTACCCCTTGAATTGTTTTCTTCATATAATTTTGGATGTTTGATTAATTATGTATATGGCTTGTGCACACATTACAATGTACAACCCGTACTTGTAAATAAAGGACCCCGTGGTACCGCCGCCACAATCCTTATCAAAAGAGCGAAAGCTTCTTACTTTTGAGTAAAACCTATCAAACCTTTCATTTTTCAAGGTTTTGCTCAAAAGAACAAGTACTTCCCTTATGATTTTCAAAACCTCAACCGTTTATATCACTTGTTGAGGGGAGTATTTGAAACTTTGTTCAAAAAAATTGTTCACAGTGGTCATTCTTCCCGCAACACTCAAATGGTCATATTTATTCTCAACTTTTCAAAAATAACATCACATATGCCATTTTTGAGGGGAGAAAATGTGTGATAAGAAATATGTTGTGTAAAATGCAAATGAATCTGTGTGCTTAGACTTAACCAACTAATTGACGATGCTTAACCTGTTAGTAACTCGAAAAGACTTGTCTGACGGGTAATAATTTCAAGCTAGTTCGCGCTAGTGATGTAAACGCGTTCCGCAAAGGACTTGTCTGAGTAGAATGTACCATTCGAGAAACTCTTGATAAACATGAACTCAGACGGGTTTGACGACCTTTCGAGGATTGTCTACACCTTCAAGGTAGTTACTAGAGCCGTTGTCACCTAAAAGTGACAATGCAACTCTTTAACTATGCCAATGCGAATCGTCTCATGGGGATTGTCTATCTTGAGTGAATCAATTCAAAATGTGCCGCTTTTCCCTCACTGCATTTTAACCGTTAAAACACTTAAGCACATGTGGAGGAGGAGTATTTATGCAAAATCTTATCTCACAAGTGGTACTAAAATGTTTTTCATTCATAAACACCGTGAGAGATTTTTCACATCGCTGGTTTTATGGCAACAAAGGTTAGTCATGGAGTTATAAGGTGACTAAGGTTAGGAATAACCGTCCTATGATCCGCCAGAGTCGGAGGGATCTACCCAAGGACACCACAAATAGTTAGTATTTAGAAGTCCTTAGGTATGATTATAAAAAGGAGAAAATGAGAATCGGAGAAAGAAGGAGTTGAAGAATTAAAAGAAATGCAAAGAAAAGGGTGAAAAGAAATAGCCCTCCAGATTATTCAACTTAGGCAGAATCGGGTTCAATTCATGTGCTACTGGTTGTCACTTAGTGACGCCGGTATTGAAGATTAAAAGTCGTCATGGACCCAGTGGCGCATGCACTAAACCTTCTTATCCACTCAAGTTTCTCTTAACAGAAGCTTGTTTCATTCTCACTGGAACCCTAACGAAACTATCGGCTTTCACCTAGAGATTGCTGGTATTGAAGAAGGAGACCCTCTCCCTAGTCTCCGCCCAAGAAAACCAAAACGCACTATTGAGTCTAGAGCCACGAGATTCATCAAAAGATCTCTTAGGTACACTTGACATTTCATCACTTGATATTCAATAAGAATTTCAGGATACATTATCGAGTCCTTCACGATCTTAGCAATCCGAGAACATTTATGAGAGGTTCACATTTGTGATCTCGCTGATTGAATGGAAACTCCGCCAGGTCAACATCAAACAACCTCGACAAAGATGTCGCCGCAACTCCCCGGATTGCGCTTAGTGGTCTCAAACGGTCTACACGTGAGGTGATGCTTCGTGTACCTCGGGACTCATCTCAATCGTAGGTGTACTTCGTACATCGTGTTATCTCACTTGTGGGACTATTCAGGAACGCCTTTGTAAGAATTAGAGTTTTGTTTTCACACTATGCCTAACACTCTCGGTTCAAACTTGTAAGTACCGGAATCCGCTTATTACTAACCGTTTTAAATGTTTTCTTCTTATGGAAGCTCTGAGCATGATCGCAAATTCTTCTCATGCTCACGCCAACATCGTCACTAATGGAAGTTCTATCCAAAAGCAACACAATGATCATTACGTAGAATCTACAAAGTTAAAGACTTAAAGAACTCCATCAAGATCAATTTCTAACGCCAAAGAGCGCGGTGAGCATGTTGAAGAATGACGGAGACATCAGAGATGGCTGCACTGAGGTGAGATTTGATGCAACAACAACATACTAACACTTTCATCACAAAGAACAATGATCAAAGAACAAAGTTAAAGATGACGCCAAAGCATAACCGTTCAAAGTAAACTATCTCTCTACACTGGGGAGATTGTTCAAATCAAGGCAATTCTTCTCACAAGAAAGAAGAATGTCGAAGACGCCAAAGCTACTATTACATCAACGCTTCTCACCGCTTTTTCATCACCAACACTTGAGTGTTTCTTACTCATATGTAATAACACTTGAGGGGGAGATTGTTGGAATCACTCCTAGACCTTATTCAAGTGTTAGTTACACACATGTAATAGTTAGCTTATTATGGCCTTTATGTTTGTTATTAGCCTTAAGCTTATGTAGAAGGCCCATGAGCTTAGGCCCAAGCCCATAGGAGAAAGGAAGGGAACTAGGAGTGTTGCCCTAGCTTCCCTCCTATAAATACCTTATGTAAACCTTCATTTGAAGGTTGGTTGTTCAAGTTATTTCTTTCACAAACACTCTACGCATAACCGGTCGTATTATCTCGTATGTGTGTGTGTGATATCTTGTTCAATCGCCTCTCTATCTTTCTTATAAGCTTGTGTGGTAAACCTTGTGACCTAACACTATGAGTTATGGTTATGGGAACATGCATCCTTTAGTTATGATTCGGTATCTGATTGTTTCGCTTGGGTATAGCGTTGTCCTTGTTGACCTTGATTATGTGTTGAGCGATAATTAGTGATCCTTGTAACCCAACTCTATCTTTAGAGCGTGAATTGTGAACTTATGAACTGCTTCTTCATGTAATGATGGCAACAAGACAAAACCTTAGGAACAACCGAAAGCGACCGCTGCCGTTGTTGCCCTCGTCGTCGAGGTCGTCGTCCCCACCCCACCACAATTCACATAGAAACCAACACCGATAACCCAAACTGAGAAAACCCAATGTGACCTGGGGACGAAATGGTCCTGTTCCACAAAACCCTCCACATGTGAACTCAACCCACATTGACTGCTTAGTGACGCAAAATAAGTGTCACTTAACCGCTAGTGAGGTTAATCTCTAACACTTAGTGGAACCCCAATGCCGAATCGAACTCGAGGTTGTACCTACAAAGAGTTCCGATTCTATGGTCCCATTGAGTTCTGGAGGAACTGAGGAGTAGTTTACCGACTAGGTGGTTAGAGAAACCTAACTGTGTTTGCCGTGAGTAATGTTATGAGGATTGTAAGGTTAAGTATGCAACATTTACCTTGAAGGACGAGGCATTGACCTGGTGGAATAACTACCACAGATCAGTAGGGATTGATGTAGCTTATAGTATGACTTGGACTCCGCTTTAAGGCCTTTAATTAAGACTTATCTGTCCTAGGAATGAAGTTAAGAAGTTAGAGAGTGAGTTCGGAACCATAAGGAAAGGGTACTGACATGGCGACTTATACTGCGTTTCCAAGAGTTATCGTTGCTTTGCCCTGAAATGGTTCGCACCGAAGAACTTAAGATTGAGAGGTATATTGATGGATTGCCTTTAGCTACTCTAAATGATGTCATCGCTGCCAAGCCAGCTAATTTGCAAGAGGCAATTGCTGTGGCTCAGAGTTTGATGGACTCTTGTGTGCTAGAATTAGGAGACAAGAGTAAGAATGATAGAAGTGATAAGAGGAAGAGGAACGAAAGCAAAATGGAATGGCAACAAACTAAGAGATGTGTTCATAGAAATGGAGATAAGAAGGGTTATGAAGGTAGTAAGCCTGTGTGGTCGTAACCTAAAACCACCGTGGACCGTGCCCGATTATGTAGGAAGTGCTCTAAGTTAGGACACATAGCCAAAGATGTAGGTCTCATCCACTTGATGCGCAAACTGCACAAGAGCGGATGGAAGGCCATCACACTGTTTTGGATGTGGAAAGAAGGACACTTTAAGAATGAGTGCCGAGAGCCGTGGATGAGAGGAAATCCTGGTAATGTAGGAGGATTTTCTAATCGAGGTGTAGGAGGTAATGGCTTAAACCCTGTGAAGCGTGAGGTTGTGGAAAACCAGAAAAACAATGGTGCTAGGAATCAGCAGAGAGACATGGGAGTAGGCCGTGTTTACGATAGGAAGGAAGATGGTGAGGACCCTAACGAGTTACGTGGACGCCTCTCAATAACCGCTTCCATACCGCTTTGATACCGGCGCGATATGAGTTTCGATCAACCAATTTTATGCCATTACTAGGAATCTCCCAAACACCTCTAAGGTTTAGTTACGATGTGGAACTAGCGAATGGGAATAGAGAGAAGATAGACAACGTAGTCCGAGGTTGTACCTTAAGTTTCTTAGACCGCCCGTTTAGTATAGACCTATTGCCGGTTACTTTAGGAAGTTTTGACGTTATTATCGGAATGGATTGGTTGTCGAAGAACGGTGCACACATCATTTGTGATGAGAAGATTGTGCGAACAAGATGGCGGAAAGGTTCCGAGCTTACGGAGATCGAGCGACCGTGGAAGCCCTTCCGGTTGAGCATCATCTCTTGTATTAAGGCTCGAATACATCGAGAGGAGGTTGTCTTTTCTTGGCTCAATTCTCAAAGAAAAGTGAGGAGAAAAGTGAAAGACACCTTAACGATGTACCCGTTGTTAGAGAATTTCCGGATGTGTTTCTCGACGATTCGCTGGGATTCCACCCGTCCGACAAGTGGAATTCCAAATAGAGTTGATAACGGGCGGCATCCGTGAGCCCCGCATCTTATCGACTTGCCGCAAGAAGAGAATTGGAGGAACTGCTTAAACAGCTTGGCGAATTGTCGAGAAGGGATTCATTCACCAAGTTCGCCACCGTGGGGAGCACAAGTGTTGTTTGTGAAGAAGAAGGATGGATCGCTTGATGTGTATAGATTATAGGGAGTTGAATAAGTTAATGCTGAAGAACCGATATCCGTTACCTAGAATAGATGATCTATTCACCATCCAAGGAGCTAGTGTCTTTTCTAAGATCGATTTACGATCCGTTATCACCACTTAGAGTTCGAGAAGAGGATATCCCTAAGACTGCGTTTAGAACTCGTTATGGACACTATGAATTCCAAGTGATGTCGTTTGGTTTGACCAACGCGACTGCGGTTTTCATGGATTTCATGAACCAAGTGTGTAAGCCATACCTGGATAAGTTTGTGATAGTATTCATAGACGACACCTTGATATACTCTAAGAGTATTGAGGAGCACGAAGAGCATTTGAGGCTCATTTTAGGATTGTTGAGAGAAGAGAAGCTGTATGCCAAATTATCTAAGTGTGAATTTTGGATTCCGTCCGTGCAATTCTTAGGTTACGTGATAGATAGTCGAGGTGTTCATATTGACCCAGCTAAGATTAAGGCCATTAAGGAATGGGCAGCTCCTAAGAACCCATCGAACCGGCAGTTTCTAGGGTTAGTAGGCTATTATAGGAGATTCATTGAGGGATTTTCCAAGATAGCTAAGTCGACCAAACTAACTCGTAGGATGTTAAGTATGAATGGGGAGAAAAGGAAGAAGAAGCATTTCAACTTCTGAATGAGAAGTTGTGTAGTGCGCCCATCCTAGCTTTTCTAAGGAAGCGAAGACTTTGTCATGTATCGCGACGCCGCATAAAGGCTTAGGTGCTGTTTTGATGCAACGTGAAAAGGTGATTGCTTATGCATCCCGACAACTTAAGAAGCATGAGAAAAACTACACCACCCATGACCTGGAGTTAGGTGTTGTAGTGTTTGCTCTTAGGACTGGAGACATTATCTCAGATGGAACCAAGTGTGTAGTATTTACCGACCATAAGAGTTTGAAGCATATCTAGACCGAATGAACTGAACATGAGACAACGTCATTGGTTGGAATTGCTTAGTGATTATGACTGTGAGATTCGTTATCATCCTGGTAAGGCTAATGTTGTGGTTGATGCACTTAGTCGTAAAGAGGACATTCCACCCTACCTCGTTAGATCCTTAGGAATGACCATCAAGCCCTACTATCTCAAATTTTAGCCGCCCAAGCAGAGGCATTGACGGAAGAGAACCGCCCTTATGAGAATCTTCATGGAATGGTAGAAAGTGAAAACGGCTTGAAGCGTTCGATGGAACATTATGCTTCAAAGACGAAGTGGATACCATTTCATGGCGAAATCCGTGAGTTGATTATGCATGAGTCGCATAAATCAAAATACTCTATTCATCCAGGAGCCGATAAGATGTATCGATCTTAAGGAACTTTATGGTGGCCTAATATGAAGGCCGATATAGCTCAAGATGTCGTAAGAGGTGCTCGACTTGTTCTAAAGTCAAGGCCGAACATCGAAACCACCGTGACTTTTAGTTCAACCTGAACTCCCGGAATGGAAATGGGAGCGAATAACCATGGACTTTATCACTAAATTACGAGAAACGCTTAGCGCAATGACGCTATATGGGTAATCGTTGATCGCTTAACTAAGTCTCGCTCACTTAGCTATTAGTGAAACCGATAGTCTTGATAAACTTGCTCGATTGTATCTTAAGGAGATAGTATCGCGTCATGGAGTACCGATATCTATCATTTCCGATAGGGATAGTCGCTTTACATCCCACTTTGGAAGTCGTGCTACGCAGAAAGATTAGTAACGAATTTGGATATGAGTACTGCTTACCATCCACAAACCGATGGTCAAAGCGAGAGAACTATTCAGACTTTAGAGGACATGCTTAGATCATGTGTTATTGATTTTGGCAAAGGCCGAGAGACACCTCCCTTTGGCCGAATCTTACAATAATAGTTATCACTATAGCATTAAGGCCGCCCCATTTGAGGTAATCAGATATCGAAAATGTCGTTCTCTTGTTTGTTGGGCCGGTTGGAGAGTCAACTTACGGTCCCAACTTGTTCTAGAAACCCCTGAGAAGATAGTTCAGATTCGTGAATCGGTTGCAAACCGCTCGTGATAGACAAAAGAGTTATCCCGATAAGAGACGTAAACCTTTAGAATTTCGGTTGAGATCGTGTTATGTTGAAAGTTTCTCCGCGGAGTGATTCATTTTGGGAAACGTGGAAAACTCAATCCCCGATATATTGGTCCCTTTCTAATCCTGGAAAGAATCGGACCGGTAGCATACCGTCTGGATCTACCATCAGAACTAAGTAGTGTACACAATGTCTTTCATGTTAGTAATCTTAAGAAATGTCTTTCGGAGGAAAACATAGTGGTGCCTTTAAGAGATATTCGTATTGATGAGAAATTGAATTTTGTTAAGGAACCGATTGAGATTATGGATCGTGAGATTAAGAGGCTGAAGAATAGCCGTATTCCAATTGTTAGAGTTCGTTGGAACTCCCGCATGGACCGAGTTCACTTGGGAACGTAAGGACGTTTTCCATAGGAAGTATCCTAAATCGTTTATGACACCAAGCAAATTCGGAGTGAAAACTGACGGGTTTTTCCGAGGTCGAGGCCGTGACAACCGCAAATTTAGGGAGTTTATTTTAGGTAACCGCATTACGTTAAACTAAACTGAGATTTACCTTTAACACTATTTTTATAAACCATGACTTGATTTTATATCGTCTATTGGTTATTATGATTAGTTTCACTATTAAATGAGTTATCGTATGAGTTTTAACTCTATTTGGTAGGCACTATTCGATTCGGCACTAGAAAAGCCTAAAACGAGACTTATTGTAACTTTTAGACCAGAATCGAAAATTGACAAATAAATAGTCAAAACTCGTGGAAAACGTGAAATAACGATGTTGGAAAGTTGAATAAATGTGGGACACTGGGGACAATATGTGAGCTCGGGAATAGGTAAACCGATAGTTACGAAAAATTACAACCCACCCTCCCTTTTCTCTTGAAGCGGTGCCCCTCCTCCCAAAATAATTATTTTGAGGTCCCTAGTGGCCTAGTATAAATACCCACCCAAACCCTCATTTCACCTCATTTGTTTCTCTCTCTAAAACACACACACAAGCATTTTCTCTCTCTAATATCTCTCTAAAACAAACCCTAGCCGCCCCTCTTTGAAGTCCAGCCACTATTCCGGCCACCACAGCTGAATTCCGATGAGTGACCACTCACCTCCACCACCATATTGAAGCTCTCTTTCTCCTCTTTCCAACCATATATAACAAGCTCCATTTGGACTTCAATAACACTTTCAAATCTTTGAATCAAGATTCGTACTTTTAGGTTTTCAAAGGGCTTTTGCAATTGGTGATTAGATAAGGTAAAGGGAACATGTTTTAAGCTTGTTTAAGCAACAACAACCCACGAATTGAATTCTAGGGTTTCGACCCATGGATGAAATTTGGGGCTTTTGGGTGGAACATGAAATTAAAGCTAATTAGTGACTAAGTAAACAAGTAATTAGTGTTTGGTACATGTGTGGTGTATTAATTTGATGAGTTTGTGCATTTAGGGTTTAGTTGCATATTTTTGATAAAGAATAGTTGATGGGTTTTGTGTTTGGTTAGTGTTTGGAGCTTGAATAATTGGATTTGAGTGTTGTAGAATTGATTTGGTTGTGTTTGGATGGATTTGGAATGGTGGACGAGCCACCTTGGGCTCGTGACGGCCTGCGAGGGCGACGAGACCACATGGACCTTGGGTCCGGTCGGGTCATTTGGTAGCTTGTTGATTGGTATTGTTGAGGTTTGGATGAGACGCTGCGAGTCGAAAGCTTCTAGAGCTTGTTTGGTTCATGTGGTCTTGACCGCGACCGTGTCATGACCATTAGGGTCATAACATTGGTTTCGAGTATATTTGGTTGATTGATTGGTTGGCGAAATTGTTTTGAGTTGATTTGGGATTGAATTACGATATTATGACATTTTTTTGGATTGATATACTTTAATCAAACTAACTTAACTAGCTTGTTAAGGTTTAATAACCTCGGATAAATCCTAAGTTATTAACAAAGAAACACTGAGCAATCTTTATCAAGTACGCGGAATTTACTTAACAAAGCTAAGAAGAATAACTTTTATTATTAACTCTAAATCTGCTTATTATGCAGATACACTAAACAACTCTAAGATTATCGAACTTCTCTCGAAAACTCTAAACAACTTGTGAATTCGTAAACTCTAAAACTCATAAACTCGTATGTCTAATACCAATCTAGGAGTCCTTTTATAGGCTTAAGGATATCCTAGTCGGTTTACAAATTGTATCCTTGTACGTCAAGTAATCTAATACAGAATATTCTAGAGTTACAATACTTTCCATAAACGAATATAATAGTTCTTTGTTCTTGCAAGATTTTGACTTCAAGTAGCAAGATTTTGACTTTATCTTTAGCAAGATTTTGACTCTTTGACTTTTCCAAGATTTCGCGTACTTAAGTACTTTCATATCTTCAGACTCTTCATATCCCAACAATCCTCCCCTAACTTGAATTATACTTGCTTGACTTCAAGTTCCTTTGTGAATTTATCTTTAACAACTTCATCTTTAAGGACAGATTGTTTCTATGTCTTTGAACTTTATCTTTGTATTTTCTGTGCTTGTCAAAGTATCTCTAGAATTATTCTTTCACAAGAGCATCCAGCAAGCTCCATCTTTCAAAGAACACAAAGAACATATGACAATTTGTACATTAATTCAGTTTAAGTTGCATACTATTCTCATCACTTCCAGTGTTAACTCCTCGTGAGAGGTGAATCATTGAAAATTTAATGGATTTAGATCTCTTTACCAAAGCCATTAACTCCGGAGTAGCCAAATGTTTTGGTGTGTAAGACCATGGTACATTGATAACCATATGATTTTTAGCAAATCATCGGCTATCAACAGATTTGAGTTGTCTTTACCAAAAGTTGTACCCTTCTGGACTAGTTAGTTCTTCTATATAATGGTGAACTAATTACCAATAATGGTTTTTCCACAGCCTTTACCACAAGCCATTTTCTTGTGGGCTAGCCAACTCTTCACATAAACCTGATATGTGAGTTGATTACCATACAACTTATTAGCAAGTTGTCAACTAAAAACGGATTCGAAATATCTTTACCAGAGCCGTTTGCTCATGGATTAGCCAATCCTTTTGTAGCCATGGTGGATTGATGACCTATTGATGTTGCATCTCTCAAAACCATTTATTTTATTCAACCTTTGTTTCAAAATATTTGTTACTTAACAAAAGATTTCTTTCAAAAATCACTTAACTGGTTTAAAAGCCGCAAGCGTACTTTGATGGAAGTATTGTTGATTAGCAAGACTTTGAATAAAGTAACGATTTATCAAAATAATTTATTCAATGAAATTCATACAGCTTTACTATCATCTTCAGCAATGGTATTCCAGTTGATAAACAAGTTGATGACCATGCATGCAGTTTCATTATCCTCTTCTACTTCCAATCCATGCTCTAGCATTCTTCTCATAAGCTCAACAGTAAGAGGATATCTTCTATTTACAAACATGTGTATCATTGTACCATTTTCCAGCTCTAAAACATGAACACCGGACTCTTCAAAGAATCTCCAGCAGACAATTTCCCAATTCTCTTGATTCTTCCAAATATCATCAGTGCTCTCTTCTTCAGTTTCCCATGCAGTTGTGAGATCTCCAAGTAAAACTAAACCAATCCCTTCTAATGGATTATGTTCAAAGTAAGCTTTAACCACATGATATAGATAGAATAGATCTACTCTATCTATAATATGCAATAAATCCCATAACCTATTGAAAACTTTGAAGCTTTCATCTTCTTTATGAAAAATCATATAATCTCCATCTTTAGATTTCACAACTTCAAAAGCACTAATCTGAGATCTGTTCATCTTCATGTCAGAATCTTCTTTTGAATAATCAAAATCTACTACTCGAGATAATTCCTTAGTTCATCTTTAGTCTCGGATCTTAATTCAACTTTTTCTTTCTTTGAGAACCTAACATCTGTAACATCAGCCTTTTTCTTTAAACTCTTCTTTCTTTTCTCGTTTCCAATTAGCTTCTTCTCTAAAATCTTTGATGCCCAACATCCTTCTTATAAGCCTCTGTCACAGATCATATAGTCTTTTCATATCAACATAATTCACTTTCCAATCCTTTATATCCTCGACCCTTCAAATAAGCCATCATAGCATTCCTGTCCTTAGCTAAATTAGGTCTTCTTGGCATATATCTAATGAGAGTAGGTGATGTAATGGTTCAGCATTTCAAAGATCTAATTCATCTTGTAACTTAGTACGCTTCTCTACTATCTATGTTACTAAAATCCATTCCAAAACCTAATCCAGTTTTAAGGTAGGCTCTTTGTTTTTGAACATAAGTAACATGTGAATGACAGCTTCACCCCAAGCAGCAAACTTATCTAACAAATCATCTCTTTCCTTAGTTAATTTCTCAATTTCAAAGCAATTTTACGTTTAATTTCCATTCACTTAGTTTTAATTGGTAATCCTGTTGTTCATATTTTTCAGACCAAGCTACTTCATTAGTTTCATGTGCTAAGATTTTGGCTTCCATAGATTCTAAGGTTATTTGATAACCAGCCTACCTCGCACCTAGCCCTAACACAATTATCACTTTCAATCACATAACTGTTAAGTAATTTTTGATAAAAATCATAACAGTTTGAGCATACCTCAGAGATAGGAGACTGATTTGGTGAAGTAGCCACCATTGCAAGAAGAACAGGATCATCTTCACTTTCCTTGCTCCAATCAAATCCTCCAAAGCCATCATCGATTCTAAAGCAGATGTTCAGTTCCTCATCAAAAGCAAAGGCTCCACCAATGCTTCCACTGATTCTTCAACTACTTCTTCCACGCTACCATACAAGAAGTCATGGTTCATCATCAAAATTTTCACTCCAGTCAACTTCTGATAACTTCTCTTGAGCAACCAAAGCCTTTGTTTCAATAATTGGAATTTCTTTGAGCTCAAGTTTTGGCTTGTCGATGTCCTGCTTGCTTGATACTTAGCAAAACCTGCACTCTTTGCAAAGTGACCAGTCTTTTGACAATTGAAGGGGCATTCAATTTGAGATTTGTCAAAAGTTATTCCTGCTTTTGCTTGAAATCAATGCTTCCTGCCTTCTTCATATGTACTTTTGATCCTTGCAGTGATCATAGCAACTTGCCACCTGATATCAATTTCTTCAAGTGCATCTTCTTCAACCTGTGCTAGATCTTCTTCAAAGTGGACAGTAAACTAGCTTGGTTGCAAAGAATGAGCACATAACTTCATCCGAGGCATAGTGGTAGTTGGTGGGCCTGCTGAGCATATGGGAGTGTAAAAAGCAGACTTTGAGAAAAGATTGAGGAGAAGCAAAGATTTTGATGGAAGTATCGCCTTCTTTCAGATGATAGAAAATCAATACTGTGAGACTTGGAATTTGTTTGACCACTCATCTCATGCTCATACACCTTCAGTTGATGATAGAGATCATCAAAGTCCATGACATCCAAACCTTGTTTTCCTCTGATCATTGTAGCAATCACATGCCATGTAGATGGCGGACTCCTTAGAAACTTCAAATTAGCATCCTCAATGATACTTTCGCCTTGTATAACTCCAACATGTTGAGGAGATTTTGAAACCTATCATATGCAGATCAAGACTCTCTCTTTCACCAACTGTGAAAGTTTCAAATGTTGTTTCAAAGAAATTTCTGTGCATCTTCTTAGAAGCTTCATTCCTCCAAACTGGTCTTGAGAGCAGCCCAGAGCTGCTTAGCATCTTTAGCATCATGAAATTTGAAAAGATGACCATCCGGAATTGAGATAATAGAATGTTGAGTGCTTTCTTGAAACCTTAAGGTTGCTGCTGGTAAGACTGTTTAGGTGCTTTGGGTTGTCCAGGAACATCAATGGGTTCTGGAACCACTTCATTGCCATTAAAAATTACATTCCATAGAGCATGGTCTGTAATGGCAATATACTGCCTCATCTTCATGCACCGGAGATCATATTCTCCCTTTTGATAATTGGAAATGAGTGAGGTGATTGAGGGTGGTGGAACAAAGTCAGTTGACATCTTGAATATTGTTGTAGTAGGGTTTCTTCCTAGTCAGAGTTTCCACACAAGCTGTGATACCACTTGTTGGATCGATATACTTTAATCAAACTATCTTAACTAGCTTGTTAAGGTTTAATAACCTCGGATAAATCCTAAGTTATTAACAAAGAAACACTAAGCAATCTTTATCAAGTACGCGGAATTTACTTAACAAAGCTAAGAAGAATAACTTTTATTATAAACTCTAAATCGCTATTATTATGCTATACACTAAACAACTGTAAGATTATCGAACTTCTCTCTAAAACTCTAAACAACTTGTGAATTCATAAACTCTAAAACTCATAAACTCGTATGTCTAATACCAATCTAGGAGTCCTTTTATAGGCTCAAGGATATCATAGTCGGTTTACAAATTGTATCCTTGTACGTCAAGTAATCTAATACAGAATATTCTAGAGTTACAATACTTTCCATAAAACGAATATAAGAGTTCTTTGTTCTTGCAGTATTTTTGACTACTTGCAAGATACTTTGACTTTATCTTTAGCAGATTTTGACTCTTTGACTTTTCCAAGACTTTGGTGTACAGTACTTTCATATCTTCAGCACTTTCATATCCCAACACATTTAATTTGGACTTGATATATATATATATTGTTGACTTTGAGCTACGTCGGCGTTACTTTGACTTTTTAGTCAATAGTTGACTCCGACAAAGCCGTAACATGGACTTTAGTATAATTTGGATTATTGATTGATTAAAAGCCGAGAAGTTATGACTTGTGCTTGTGGACTCGAAACGAATAACGATATGAGATTAATAATGGAATTTGACGAAATATATATACATATGAAAATGCTAATAGAACTATGAAATGTATATAATAATGGGCTTTTATACCAAAAATAACGATAACAGGATTTATCTTGTTACTTACTATTTTTAAATGGAAACTAACGACTGAATTGGAATGTTTTGTAATAAATTAGTAATTAATGTTTCGAGTACACGTTTATCAATAAATGTCAATTGTGGACATTTAATATTGGTTTAAGTATTTAATTGCTTACGTTGTGTGCATGGGTTACGGATAACCTAAGATTAATAGTGTTGATCCACGTGGGTAGCGGACTTATTAGGTTGACGAATCTAATAAGAACCCGCTAGGCACGTTGGATAACCTTATTAATGGGTGACTTATCCTTATGACTCGTTAGGATGCGACCGGTTTATGGAATAATAAGCGATACGAATGAATAATTGAGTTTATCGAGTTGACGAATTCGATAAGGTCTACTGTTTATTCCGAAACTTATTGGACTATGGAGCTTATCGCTTAGACGTCTCATTATGTCGCATTGAGTCACATATTGTGTCGCATTGAGTCACATGTTGTGTTGAATTGAGTTACCTATTGGGTTGAATGGAGTGGCATATTGTGTTGCGAAGCATAACATATTGGTTGTTTGAATGCATTCATGGCATCATATTGAGTCGATACACCCACATGAGGAATACCAAACACTAGGATTAAATGGTGAAACGAGACATTTTGGAAATAAGGAAATGGAATACATTGGGGGTAGATAACGTTGATTTCAAGGAATATATATATTAAGTTTGGTCTACATTAATAGGTTGTGCCGAGTCGATAGTTGCTGTGCTGTGATACCGTTATCATCTGCAAGTGTTTATTTGTGCGTTGATTGCTTGCGTTGATTGCTTGAGGTGAGTTTCATAGCCCCACTTTTATCTACGTTTTGACTACGTTTTGAACTATTTTGGGGTGAGAATCATGCTACTGTTTTTGGACGATGAAAACTATTTGGATTTGCTTATGCGCTTTGACGAGATAGATATGTGTGATAGTTGTTGCCTTAGTCTAGGTTTAACCGTGCCTAGCTAAGAATAGACTTCTACATCGACCTAGTTTGGGGTTGGAAATTGTTCTAGATTTTGCCACAAAAAGGCTGACTAGAGTCGCGGGGCCCAGTAATCCCGGATGTGGGATTTGATTTGAGATCCGGGTAGGATCATGTGTGAACGGTATTTATCTATCTTAGGTCTTGCATAGCAAATCAACCCTTACAGGTCCACTATGATTTTGTTGAACTTAAACCTATGAACTCACCAAATGTAGTTGACCTTTTAGCATGGTTTCTCAGGAAATTGAGAGATGTTTGGATTACTTGATCGTGGAAGCTTGGCAAGAAAGCTGGGTTTAAGGATCATTTTCCGACGCTGATAAACTATGGGGACCTATCTTAATAAATCATGTTTTGGGCCTAATATTTATATTTTGGATTAAATGTTTTGAATACTTAAATTTGGGATTGGTTTTAAATGTTAAATGACTATCTTTTGGCTATACTTGTGTGCGATACCAATCCAATAGTAACGCCCCGAAAACTTGATTAAGTCTTCACAAATGTAGATTTGGGGTGTTACAGCAAACCCCGTAAAGTATGTGTACATTGATCATTTAGACAAAATACGTTTACAAAAATGATATTATGAAGCTATAATTTATTTTGGAAGTTCTTATAATGTTTCGGGTCCCGGAAGTCGAGTTTTGGTCAATTAGGCAAGTCAGAAAAGTTATGCAAGCCTAAGGCTTCCAGCTGCCGGCTAGGGTGCTCCAGCTCTAGGAAGTCGAGTTTTGGTAAATTAGGCAAGTCAGGAAAATTTGTGCAAGCTCGAGGCGTTGGGGGTCTCTTCCGTTGGATGTGGAGTCTTCTGAGGCTTCCAGCTGCCGGCTGGGGTGCTCCAGCCGCCAGCTATGAACATCTTTCAGTTTTGGTCATTTTATGAATTTTGTATAAAATTAATCGTAAGTCCGTAGGTGTCATGACACTTGTCATTTTAAAGGTATTTGACTCTACTTACATTTAAAAATACTTTCGGGGGATGGTTCTAAATAATACTTATCAGAGTCCTTGATTTTGTAACAGAAGGTCTTTTTCGATCATGTCATTTTCGCAAAAAATTTTGTCGAGTCAGGAAATGGGCATTTCAACTTGATATCAAAGATTCGAGTAATTAGGTTGCCACTATAGAGTTTCCTAAACTTAGACCACTTGTAGATGCGTATGCCGTAAGTGTAAGTAGTGTGAAAAGTGAATGCGTTAGTTATAAGGTAGGATTAGTACTTGCGGCTAAGATAATGATGATGTTAGACATGAATTGTTTATGTGATGTGATATATGAGCCATAGACTAAGTGTTTTGGATACGATTAAGAATGTTTTAAAACTTGTCAGATAATTCTTAAGTGTTGTTATATGTGTATCTGACGTTAAGTCTATGGTAGTTTATTATATGTCTATGTACATCGTGAATGTGATTGATAGTGTGATGTAAAGAAGGATGCGAGTTAAGAAAGATACATAAGAATGCTTATTAAGTAAGTGGTGTGTGTATGGGATGTAAGTGGTGTGTGAAAATGGTTAATGGTAGAATGTTGACAAGTAAGACTGGAATGGGTAATGCGTTAAAAAAATATAATTGAAGTAAGATGCGCTTAAACGAGTCAAAACTCGAATAGAGTCATGTGAGGTTTTTTGAAATGTTTGGTGGCCTAGTAGAGGATGAAATCATGAAAAAAAAATCTTGTAATGTTGAGAAAACTATGAGTATAAAAATGAAAGGCGAATGAAATGGTGATATAAGCATGTACCCTTGTTGAGGGTCGAATGCATACAAATAATAAAAATACTTGATCAAAGTACATGAATGATAAAAGCATAAGAACATTAAAATAGTACTGGCTTGGATCCAACATTAAGAGCAAAGAAGGCATTGTGAAATGCCAAGAATGATAAATTTACAAACAAAGTTTGGGAGGTGTAAGAAAATGGAAAAGGCATTATGAAATACCAAGAACGATAAGTTCATGAACGTTAAGTTCGGGAAGTGTAAGAAAATAGAAAGAGCATTATGTAATGCTAAGAAGGATAAGTTCACAGACGTTAAGTTCGAGGTGTGTAAGAATGGTAATGGCATTGTGAAAATGCCAAGAACGGTAAGTTCACGAACGAAAAGTTCGAACCCCTGCAGGAAGTGTAGGAAATAATGAGAATGGATCCAAGGCTAAAATAAAAAGAGTTAAGAATGGAAAGATATTGACACAAGGTCAAGTTGTGAAGTAAGCAAAGTAAATAAAGTATTAGGTAAGTATGAATGTTGTGTCGGAAGTATGTAAGTAGGATGATTAATAATCATCTTATTTAAATAGATTGTGACGCCTTTTTATTTAAATAAATAAATTGTAAATTGTCGAACCATTAATTTATAATCTCCTTACTTACATGGATTGGGACGCCTCTTTATGTAAATAAAGAATTATGAATCATTGGGCTTATGTGTATTCGATATGGCATGAGTACGAGTTAAGAATTAGAGAAAGTGAAAACTAAAACAAGTTAGATGTATTAAGAAGTAAGATATGTGCGAGTAGAAGTCGGTGTTGATGTTAAGATTAAAAGAGAGTCTTACGGAGTAAATCCCTAATTTAAGGATGTTGTGTAGTTGAAAAGTCTTAGCGGTTAGTCTGTTAAGAATTTTGACTGGGAATTAAGAAGTAGCTTATGATATAGAGAAGAAAGCTAGAACGATCGTTTTGACTTTAGATCATACTAGTGCATAGTTGAAAATTTTGTGGAATTTACGTGAATTAAATGAAATTTTAGTAATTTGATTACGACTTAGTTAGATCGAGATTGTTAATTTAAGTGATTTGTAGAAATTGAATTGATAAGTTTGCGAATGATTTCAAATGTAAAGCAAATAAGATTTCGAGTACGAAATCTAAATAAGAGTGGTATATGTTAACACCCCAAACCGGGTTTTAAGTATATAATTACTAGAATGCCGTTGATATAGTTTGACCATGACTTTTATATATTGAAGGAATTAATGTGCCTGGTTAGTCAACTTAAGTTGAGTATTTGTCAAACCTTAGTTAGGTGTTAGTCAAATGTTAAGTTAAATATGTTATAAAGTATTATGTAGCCAAAATAATAGAGAAAAGAACTTAAAGGTCTAAGGATGCCAGCTAGCCACTACCTTAAGTATCTTGAAAACTTCCTAACATTCCATAAATTTCTATTATTTTCTTGAGTGTGTATTGGGACATGAAGAACAAAGAGGAGGAAAAAAGATGGAATTTTCCTAGTGATATTTGGGTGCTAATTCAAAAGTTAAGCCCTAGCAATCATCCCTACAAGTAAGTGACTCATAATTCTATGTTGAATTAGTAATTTAAGAGTTAGGGTTCATAAGGAAATTGGGATGTTTTGGGTAAAGATGATTGTAAAGCAAGTGATGAAAGGTTTGTGTTAATGGGTTAACCACTTTATTGGTTTAAGTGTAAATTAGTAATTTTGGGATATGGTCATGATATGATCATATAAATGAATGAGGTGGGTTTGGTTATGGTTATGGGTGGGTTTAGACACCCTTATTATTATGTAAATTAGAAGGGTTAATTATGTGTTGATTATTCTTGGTTAGGAATCAATGATATTGATGCTTTGGCTTTGAGGTAGATATAGCTTGGATTCAAGGTAACTAACCAAGGTTATAATTTTGTATGACATTTGAATGATCATTTGTCGTATGTTTATTGATTGTTAAGTGTTTAAGATGTATGGAATATGAGGCTTGGATGAGGAGTTGGAACTAGGTTAGCTAGATGACTAACTAAGACGAGTTATTGGTTTAGTATTGGGACTAACCAAGGTATGATATGCACCATGTGAATTTATGTTGTGTAAATATGTTTAATATGGTTAAGATGCTATATATGAAGTGAGTGTGTGAATGGTTAAGTGGATAGTTATGATGTGTATGTAATGCTTTTTATTATGTCATAAATAATAACTTGCTAGTTTTGGTTACTTACTAAGTGTAATGATTACGGTTTAGTTGTTTAACCGTTTTGTAGGTACTTATGTGAAGAAGGTAAGGACATAAGATTGGGCACGAGTTGTAAGTGTTTGGATATGCGTGTAAGTGTAAGTAGGATGCCGAGCTCAATCATGATAAACCCCCTAGTCGAAGTAAATGTGTCTAATTGTTGTTTTGAAGTGTCAAGTCCAGGGGCTTGTATGTGAATAAATGGATTTGTAAGTTGTTAAGTGTTTGAGTATAAAATGATGTATTGAAAGTGGGTCAAAACGTGTATTTGGCAATCCCCGCAAAGTATGTGTACATGGGTCATTTAGACCAAAATGTTTATGAAAATTATATATATATGAAGTTAAAATTTATTATGTAAGTTCTAATGATGTTTCGGGTCCCGGAATTCAGGTTTTGGTCAATTAGGCAAGCCGGGAAAAGTTGTGCAAGCATGAGGCTTGCGTACCGCCAGCTGAGGGGTCTCAACTACCTGCTGTGGGGTCTTCTGAGGCTTCCAGCCGTCGGTTGGGGTGCTCCAGCCACCGGTTTTGAACATCCTTCAGTTTTAGTCATCTTCTTAATTTTGTTTCAAACCAATCATAAGTCTTTAGGAGCCGTGTCACCTGTCATTTTAAAGATAATTGAGTATACTTTCATTTAAAAATACTTTCAGAGGCTGGTTCTAAATAAAAATTTATCATGATCCTTGATTTGTAACTGGAGATTTTTTCCGGTCATCCCATTTGCGCAATTTTTTTTGTCAAATCAAAAAAGGGACGTTTCAATACAACAGCTCCACCACAACCAACATCCATAATAATCTTTATCATTCCTCACCATCTTATTCAACATCATCAAAACCTTATAAATCAACCCTCCATCCACCATCCCCCTGTATCAAAACCCAAAATCAACCCTTAATCCACTCTCCAAAATCAAAACAATTTTTAACCTTTTCTCATTAAGGAAGATTTGAGCCAAAAATACTGTGAAGATCCCGAATCTCCTGAGAGTCCAATAAACCATATCTAATTGACCACCTCAACAACATTTGCTTTTAACTTTAAAAGGCATATATCATAATTAACTATATATACCTTATGATAACACAAAACCCACCCTTAAGGATTTATCTAGTACATATATTTAGCCCTAAAGGTTGTATAAGCCTCAAATTTCATTTTATAAAAGTTATCGGGTATTACAGAATGGTTAGTATTTGTCCATTTGATCTTTAGAGAATTTATGATATATGTTCGCCTCTATGTACTATAGGGCCCATTGGTTCTACCTTCTTTTCTTTGTCGGCGACAAGGGATCACTTTCTCATATTTATTTAAATAAAATGTTAAACCAAAAAGAATGTTAACTAAAATATAAATGCAAACCCAACACTCATTTCCCGGCCCAATATCACATTTAATTAACGTGGTCCAATTTAGCCCAATTTAAAAATGCTAACCTAGCTTTATTTTCCTTCCAGCCACAACACCCTTCCGTCTTCTTCCTGCTGACCTGCAAACATAAAACAAAGAAAAAAAAACCAACACATCGCATAAACACAGCACAAACACAATACACAGACACAAACAAAAAAAGAAACAAACCCACCCCAAAAAAAGAAGAAAAAAAGAAGAGGAAAATCGCTTGGCGTGAGCTGGTAGCCACGGCGCCAGAAGCTACCAGCCCAACACCGGTGTGGTATGTCCCGCCATAGACTCGCGCCAAGCACAATGGCTTGAGCCACCAGCTACCGTACCTAGCCCACTTAGGAAATAATCTCCATGAGATGATTATAAGTTGTAACGTTTTTTTCATTCTTGGATCTTAGTTACCAGTTGGAAAATCCGTCCGACATGAATTGATCGATTGGATTGTACTCTTTTGCAATCTTTATTTTTTTCCCTCTAGCTCCGTTCTATTTTTGCTAATAAAACCCTGACCAAATGTCACACCCCGCCGGAGGCGGAAACGCGAGGTGTAACATAATCAATATGCATCGCAAAGAGATATAGTACAATACCATAATTTAAATTAAAAGAAATATTGTAACATTACAACAAGGTTCTAGCCGACCTTGGCAATTTAGACATAAAGTTTGACTTCCAAAGGATAACATTTTAGTACATGACGACCCAGATAACTTGTGACGACTCCTTTATTTAAAATCTTCATAATATAAGCTAAACAACGATCACCTGAAATGCATGAGAAAACGGGTCAACTATGAAAATAGTTGGTGAGTACACAGTTTTATGTAAAATAAATTACCATTTTGAAGGTCTGACTGGCAAATGTCATGTCAACTCACTATGTTACAAATCCCGCCCATACAAGACTTGTAACATATAAGTTGACATACATTTCCATATTTAAAGTCTAGTAAAGAATGCACATATGGTCACCATAAAGCCTCGATATAATAAAGTATCGGCAAAGCCCTAAAATAAATAATATGCATTCCGTAGACGGGGAACGAGAGGTTGCCGACCTCAATAGCTTACTCATACTATCTACCACACAAGGAGGCCGCATTTACGGTACGTATAATTGGAGTGCGAAGGCAAACCAATAGGACTAACAATGCGATGTACAACAAAGACATCATAACAACTATTATATACTATCAATTAAGACTGCTCGAACATGGGAGACTCGGCATCTTTCGAACATGGGAGACTTTAGGTCAAGGGACGACGGTCCATCAGGTTCAAACAAGTCATAAATTTATAATTTAGTCTAAGGGTTCAAAATATATCAAATAGTTCAAAGAAAACGATTTAAGTTTATATTCATGCATTTCACCCCAAATAAGTAAAACATTAAAAAGGGGGCTGTGAATACTCACCTTGGCAATTAGCAGTCTAAAGCAGCAGTCAAATAGAATTATTGGATGGCACCGACACGCGACCTAGATTAGTATGGCAAATTTAGTCTTTATTCATGATTATGACTCGACAAGGTTTAATAAAGGTTTTGTTGTTGCTTGTGTGGCAATGATTAATGTTTAATATAATTTTTGTAGATTTTGGCTCTTGGAAGTGTATACGTACATAATAAGAAAATATTAATGACGAAAGAACCTTCGGTTTGATGGCAACCGAAAGACGACGTACGAAAAATAATTACTCATAATATTAGACGTTAACTAATTATAATTAAAAGTCATTAAAAGTATATACATTTATATATGATCAATACTAGTTGATGATAAAAGTGTATTGAAATCATACTCTAAGTGATGGTTTTATTAAAAGAGTTTATACTAAAATATTTTTATTAGTTATAAATGTAAGTTTTTGGCATGATTCTTGTCTAAGTTTTTATTTGTCCGGGTTGACTAATGTCAAAATTTTATACTACGTTTTATTTAGTTTGAGTAGTCGAATCTAAAGTTGTAAGTAAGTGCCAAAAAAATATATATATTTTCAATCAACCTGATTTAGAAGTATGAGAATGTTTAATTCTTTTGTTATAACAACATTCGTTTATATTTTTATAACAAAGCTCATTTTATTTAGACTATTATATTATCAAATTTGCTATATGTTTATGTTTTTCGTTATTAGTTTTGAGACTTGTTTTTAATGATATGGACTATAAATTTCGAGGTGTGCCGTGTTAAATGATTTCATATGTACACATATATATATATAGTACGAGTTATGTCGACGTCTAAGGAGGGGTACAAATTTAGTTTGCCTATATATATATATATTTTTTACTAGTGACTTAACTTGTTATGACCTGCGACATCCAAATGCACCATGAATCCGTATCGGTTTCGGCCCAATTTGCGAACAGACCCACATACAAATTGTTGGCTATGGCCTGGTCACTAAAAGAAAAAAAATAAGAACGACTTGCACAATTGTACAGATTCTTTGACCCTAGGCTTTACTTAAATAAAAAGACCCATAATCCAAATTTTTCACCACCAAACTATTTCATCATCTTAATTTTTTTTTTACCAAGGATGTAAGTATCTATACCAAAACTTCACCACTGTGGTTCAACCCACAGTGGGTTTTGACCCACGACCATAACGCAACTTGTCTCATATTCACATGAATTTAGATATGTACTTCTAATCCAAAGTCTAAAGTTTAAGTTTTGGTTTTTAGTTCTAAGTGGATTATTATTCTTGCCACACAACCATTAACAAATCATAAAAATTTAAGCTAACATCATTTTTATTAATTTCATTAATCCGAAAAATATATATATAATTTCGAATAAATTAATAAAGTATGATTACAATGAGATAGATTGAGGAAGAAACAAAAACATGATCTTACACTATTCTTATGAACACCAAACACTAATTTCTTCCAATTGACGAGGCTCGGGACGAGTTTGAACAATTAACTACTTGCAAAAGCTTCCTCTTTCACCCAAGAATAAAACCCCTCAATCAATTTCAAAAAGCCCTTTGATTTACCAAACCCTAATTTTTGTGAAAGTGATGATGAGAAACTGAGTTTGGGGCTTTTGTAACTCGACTAGAGATATAGAAGTATATTGGGGAGGAGCTTGGTTATCTTTCTTCTCTTGGTCTTGGTTTGAAGCCGAATGGGGCTAACTTCCAAAACCTTAGGCGAATCTTGGATTTTGTTCAAGTTAGATTGAGGTGAAGATATGATTCTTCTTGGATGAATTTTGTCTTGGTTCTTCTTGTCTTTTTCGAATCGTAAATGGCACATCAAAGAGGAGATTTGGAGAGACAAAATCTTACTTGGTTTTGGTAAGAATGAGGAAGATATGATGGGATATCATGTTGGTTTTTCCCTCTTTGGAAGATTCGGTTTATAAGGGAGCAGGTCTAGGGGTAGAGGGAGGTTGAAGATGAAGATTGCATATCTTCTCTCCTGGTTTTTGTGTTTTGTCGTGAGTGAGGATAAGAAAGACAAAGAGATGTATTTTTGTTATTATTATTATTTAGTGTATTATATGCCTTGTATAGATAATTTGTTCCGTACAGGATAACGTTAAATTATGTATGACATTTTTCGGGTGTCCGTATTTTATAATTTTTATATTTTCGGAGACGTTTTGACGAGTGGATTAATATGGTATTATTATTACTTTGACAATAGAAAATAAATTTCGTGCCAATTTTATTTTGGTGTCGGTACGCGTGTGGTGCCAAGACTTGGGAAAACACTAGATAACTACTCGTTTAAGAGTTATAATGGTCAAAAAAATAAATAGCTCGCCTATTCTGATATAAATAATAGCCAGGAAATTGACGGATTGTCACACCAAATATCAACGGGCACGTCCTTTTGATCTAAAGATAAAACCATATGATTAATGAATTGGTATAACAGTTTGCACGTTCAAGTTTAACAATATTTGCACGAAACAAGGCTATATACAAAATGCAAATGAATTTTTATACACACAAAAACATAACAATAAATATCAATCACAAATACAAAGCACATTTTTTTACCTCAAAATATACAAGCATTGACAGGATCGAAAATATATCTTATAATGCACAAATATAACTGGACGATGCATGATTTTTACGTTGTAACATGGTAATTTTTTTTTGTTAACATTTCCCTTCAACCCGGGCCCAAGTAAGACCAACACAAGCATCAACAAAATCACCATCAATAAAATCTGTCGAAAACACTTGCAACCGATCAGCAATATTTCTTGAAAAACATTGCGTTATGAACAACCTCGCGTACCCGTGGATCCGGTTCGTAACAGGCTTTACACATAATATCGGGTTATCGGCTTGTGGTGTCACCGTATTCTCCACCCTATAAAAGTATTTACGCGAACCAACCGGTTGTTGTTGACCCAAAAACTTCAAATTACTCTCGAATTTTGTCGAGGGTAAATCCGTATCGATCCAGTTATCTTTCAAATAACCCGAACTCCAAAACGGGCTACCCGCTTTAGGCGGATCAGATTTTTGAGGCTTCCAAACGCATATAATACGTTTAGGTAATATCTCAGCCACTGTTTTGTTAAATACTTGATCATCTTGATGGATCAAGTATTCCCCAAGTTGTTCCTCCAAATACTTCTCGAATTCGGGCGGATCATTCTGCCCGAATTCTGTCCGGATCTCGAGAATTATTATTTCGGACTGAGTTTCCGAAATAAACTTTTTGACGTCACTAATAACCACGTCAATATTATAAGTGGTTAAAATTCCATGACATACTTTTCGGTTCTCGTTTACTCGGATATCGAGTAAACGAGTCCCGAGAACAAGTTGTTGATAAATAGACAATGATTGACATTGTGCAAATGGTCGGGAAACCATCTTGATTCCAATTTTATTGGTTCCCGAATCATGGGTTCCTGGCCACACAATTTTATAGAGGTGAAGCTTTTCCGGGTTGAGGCCAGCCATCCAGTTTTTCCGATCGCTCGGTGGCTGATCACAACCCGGAAAAGTACACCCGCAGCTATCGTAGAGGTCTTGTAACGTTTTAATCTCGTCGGCAATCAGTTTTCTGCGTTCCACTTGTTTAGACCATTGAGCTCCCATTTTTCTCTGTAAAGATAAAGCAAGGATTTGATTGGTTTGATTTTTTTTGTAGAACATAAATGGTATGATGACATTTTTATATAGTTTTATAAGCTGTCTTTTTCTTTGTTCTATTGATTGCAAATAGCAAAAGCATTATTTAATTTAGGCTTGTACATTGTCTTAAACAAGTTGTACCGTAACAACAATTTATAGAATTGTTTATGTTTCGTTCCAAAAGTTACCCGTTTCGTATAATCAAGTTATAACTTATAACAGCTTCTAAGGGAGGGAGTGGTAACCTAATACCCAACATTACCCAAATTGTCATGTCATTTCTATCCAATAAAAGCCCTCCAACTCAAAACTAACCAATTCTACCATAACACTACCCAAAATGGAGGAGTGGTACCCAATCTACCAAAAAAAAAAAAAAAAAAAAATTCATATATTTTTAATACATAAAATCACATACATTAAAATAAAACATACCATTTCATTAAAAATAAAACATTACATAATAAAAAAAAAACTCAAGAACTTAAAAATTAAAACTACAACTTAAAAAAACATTACATAAGTTGAAATAAAAAACAAATGAAACTACAACTTAAAAATCATGCAGTTTCATCCGTTTGCCGCCGCAGTTTCACGCTGGGCAAGAAGGAATTCCAACATAAGCGGATCGAATGTGATCACGCGTTTCCATAAAAACTTCATCTCCCGCTTGTGTATTCTTAAACTTCGCCTCTAGTTGCGTGAGCGCCAACATGCCAACGCATCCTTTCTCGCATTTCCAAATATTGAGTCTTCTTTGTGTGTAGGAGTTGATTTCATCGGGCAATACTGGCAACCGACGAGGAGGATGCGCGCTTGCTTTTTTTCGCCTTTCTTGATTCAAATGGAGGGACGTCTTCATTCATGTCGAATGGTGTTGCTTGCCATTCATACTCCCCACTTCCTTTTTGAAGAATTGATAGTCGCATCACCAACATCTTGAAAACATTCTTGCTCCACCCATTTGTCATGACCTTTGACAACCTCCCACGTTTCATGAGCAAATTGTTTTTTGTTTTTGTATAGTAATCCGCTGAGCTATTCTCACCACGCCCAAGTTGTTGCACCCACTTTTATACGTTTCTAAATAATATACAAAATAATAAAAACTATAGCTTATACAAAATAATGTAATTGTAAATAATAAAGTATAGATTATGTAAAATAAAATATATTATACCGAGGTAGTAGAGGGCTTGAAAATACCTGTACGCCTTGTTCATTGTTTTCCACTTTGTATTCAAAGAATGAAAAGTTCGCGAAGTTGAACCCAAAGTTGCCTTGTAATGCTCGAGAACCGCTTTCAAAACCTTCGACTTTGTTCATTACCGATAACATTACATGTGGATATTTGAATCCATGCCGCAAAGCCTCCTTACGCGATTTCCGGCCGAAAAACTTCACGCGGCCTCCTACCACGCTTTTTTCTTCCCCTCCCGCGATCGACTTCTTCAACGCCCTCATCTTCGCCTTCTTCGTTTGGTGGTTGTTGTGTTTCGCTACAAACTCGACGTCTTCAAGTTATTGTTTTCAAACGGAAAACTCGCTTGGTAGGAGTGATGTCAGAGTGTTAGGATTCATTTGAAGTAGAGCCATTATATTAGTAATATTGATGTGAGATGGCGGGTTGTGGAACGTGAAATTGATTCTAGATGGTAATAAAATCGGTTTAAACGGAGTTTATTGTTTGTGGCGATGAATAGAGGCTGAGACCTACCCTGACGGTGGAACTTTTTACCCTTCGATCTATGATTTTGTGTTTTGGAGATGATTGTGTTTTTTTTGGTAAAATGATTTGGGTTAGTTTGGTTTTAAAGGGATTTTTTATATATATTTTAATTGCAACTAACCGTTGCATTTAATCCCCAACGGTCACAATTTCAAAATTCGCCCCCACTCACGCCAGTCCTTCCCAACCCGCCTAATACCGACTTTGAGGTTATAACTGACTGAAGTTCAAGTGTTACCGATCTACCCGACGATTTAATCAACCCAAACCGAGTCCAATTGTGCCCATGGGGAGTAAAAGTTATGAAGTCTGGACAGAAATAATATGTTTTAATGAATTGTACTTTCTTTGAACATCAATGACCTTACTTATTCATAACGATTTGTACAAACATATAATGATTTTGTAAATTTAAG
>OU343216.1:198255399-198360602 GCA_910596185.1 Chrysanthemum makinoi | reverse complement strand
GCATGTGTGCTGAATACCAGGCTAAGCCTACTAAAAAGCACCTTAAGCGGTTAAACGGGTCTTTCGGTATCTCCAAGGAACCATCAATATGGGACTATGGTACCGAAGGACACCGGTATGTCACTAACGACTATCACGATCTTTGATCATGCGGTTGTCAAGATACCGCGTCAGTACATGCAGGTGCTTTCGTTTTTGGGTGATAAGCTGGTGAGCTGGTCATCAAAGATGCAAATGAGTACTTCTATTTCCTCTGGTGAATACATAGCCATGTCATCTTGTTGTGCTCAAATCTTATGGATGAGATCTCAATTATCTAACTATGGCTTTGATTCAACAAAATCCTCTCGTCTGTGATAATAAAAGTTCCATTGCTCTCTCATGCAACAACGTTCAACACTCAAGAGCAAAGCATATCGACATTCGACATCATTTCATCGGGGAACAAGTAGAAAAAGGTGTGGTGGAACTATATTTTGTGAGGTGCGAATATCGGTTAGCGGACATCTTCACCAAAGCTCTTCCAAGAGAGCGTTTTGAGTTTATTCTTCCACGTCTTGGTTTGAAAAGCCTTCAACCAGAAACTCTCAAACGTCTTCAGGAGGAAGGCGAGGAGTAAAGGTCTATCTTCATCTATCTCTTGTATATATCTATTCGAAAAATCAAAATACAAAATTATAAAACCTTCAAAATCCATAAAAATAGAAAAATTGAAAAATCTTCAAAAAAATATTGTATTTTTGTCATGCGTTTTCTCGGTTCGATAATATCTACGGTCTTTGTGCTGTCATTCAAAGAATGACACGGGACTTTAGATGTTGGTAAATTCAAAAATCAAAAATCAAAAAATATGTTTTGAGAGAAGAGAAACAATGGTTTATTGTCATTTCAGGCAATAACCCGGTTTTAAAAGAAAGAACATAGCCATGTTTTACCATGTTTTCAAATTCCATGCTCTGATTCTATAACATTTATCTGCGGAAAACTAAATGCTTTGAAAAATAACTCGGTCTCTATTTTTGATAATCATGGGACTTATGTCAAAATCTCTATCTCTCAATCAACAACCTATGTCATTGATTGAAGGGGAGAATGATTTCAATTAAATTAAAAGTTATTTGGCATTAAATTGTTTTCAAAAGATGTACATGCATGTTTAACCAATGGAGTTTAAAATCTCAACATCCGATCCTTATCAGTTAAAACGCTTTCATAATCAAGTCACAATTCTCCTTAAAAGCTTTCAAAATCAATTTAAATCTACAGAGATCCAAATCTCAAATGTTTTGATAATTGTGATCGGGGAGAATTGTGATTTAAATAGGATTTAAGCTGATAATTCGATAAATGGTTTCTTAAGTGATTAGCATGTTTGCCTCCCGTAAAGTGACAAGCGATTTCAAATTTTCCATGCACACATTGAGCGGGAGCATCTATATTAAACCACAATGATTTGAAACGTGATCACTTATCTCAATATGCAGGTTCCCTCTAGTATGTGCAAAACTCTTTTCAAATCTCGAGGCACATATTGAGGGGAGCAAAATCATGAAAACCTCATCCTTCCCCAAAATGCTTTATCTACTTGATTCGATTAGGGAAGTGATGTTGATATCTTTTAGAAAATGGTAATCAAAGAAGTTAATTCTTTCTCTTGCCTCGGTGTGCAAAACAATTTCAAATACTTGATGCACATGTTGAGGGGGAGTTCTCGTTCTAAAAATATCAAAACAATTCAGGTACAAAATGCTTTGATAATATATCACAAGTATCTGAATTGATTTTCAAATGGTTTTCAATTGGTTCCAATGGCAGATGAACAATACCAAATAGACCGACCAACCTTACTTTATATACGGTGATATAAGGATGATAAGGTTAGGTATTGGTTCCCATGATCCGCCAGAAGCGGAGGGATCTACCCAGGGACAATCCACTAGTTAGTGTAGAAGTCCTTAGGTATGATGATAAAAGGAGAAAAATGAGATATGGGAAGAGTGCGGACTAAGGCTGAGCTAGTACTGGAATAAACCCAACAAAGTTCTAGTTATGAAGTCTCGGTAAGCAGTGAAGGGGTTGAAGAATTAAAAAGAATTGAATGAGAATAGGGTGAAAACAAATAGCCCTCCATTTATTCAACCTTAGAACTGGAGCAATTCATATGCTACGATGGTAACATCGGTATTGAAGACAAGGCGTCATGGACGGTGGCCTTTGCACTTCAACTTTCTTAACCACTCAAGTTCCTCTTAAAAGGACTTGTTTCATTCTCACGGGGAACCGACATTATCTATCGACTTTCTCTTAGAGATTGTTGATATTGAAGGAGGAGACCCTCTCCTTAGTCTCCGATATAGGATCCAAATATGCACAAATTGAGTCTAGAGCCGCGAGATCATCAATAAATCTCATTAGGACACTTTCAATGAAGACTCTCTGTTTCACACAATGTGGAAAGAGATTATATCTTGAGTCCTACGCATTATCCTTGTGGTATTGCGGAACATCGAGTGATATGCAAACATACTCACAATGAAGATGGAAAGCCTTACGAGCCAACATCTAACAAGCTCTGGTAGGTGGCATGAGATCTATTATACAGATCAACCATGTGACAACTGAGCGAAAACAATGGGGCGATTCATTCTTTTGAATCAATCACGTTCAGGTTATGGATTGACGGATACCTTTGAAAACCGGTCTTTGTGCTTTAAAACTCTTTTCATTAGCACGTCGACGTGTACTAATTTTTCAAATCAAAAGGTGTTTTATGATTGATAATTGATTTTCATTAAAACCTTCGTTATATTGCAAAAACAATTTCTATTGAGCAATACGATTGTTTTCAAATTTCTTTTCATCAATCGGTGGGCGTAAATTACTTGGTTCACTCACTCCGTGTTGTCTTCTTTGAGAGGCGTTCGGTTTGAAACGGCTAGAAGCATTGCGAAACCACTCAAGAAATTCTTGAATTATACACGATCACCGAGCGGTACTTGTCGCGATCAGCGGGAACCGTGGGCCGTGTACCTCAATTCGAAAGTGATCAAAGACACTTTCGTGCGATTTATGCTACTGTTGTATGCGCAGTGCGCCCGGCGTTCTGCGGTTGTTGAATGATGCGGTCAATCCATAGCATGCTCACAACACATTCATCTCTTAAGAAATCACGATTAGTGCATCAATGACTCTGATATTTTCACTCCATGCTTACTTTCTGGCTGCAAATATCATGATTCAACTAATGCTTCCTACTTTCGATGAGAAGATATCAAGATCCAGAATGTGAGCATGTCGGTCCTAAAGTCACAACATCACATAATACCACCACACCACAAGGATGTCCGAGAGATTTTTTGGTGATAATCTCAAATGATGGCTCAAAATTATTATCACGTGGATGAGTAAAAGACCTCCACTTGAAGTAACCAAACATGCAATGTGAAGAAACAATGACTCTGAGCTTAGAACAAGGACTACATCAAGATTGCAAGAACAATTGTTAATGTCATATCTGTTTGTATTCAATGTAATTTTAGTGCATGATTGAGGTGACCTCCCTTGGGGGGAGATTGTTAGGAATTAGAAATTCCAGGTATTAAAGAGTCGGTCACCTCAAGTATATGTGTATTGTTAGAAGCTTCGTGAGTAAGTAGTTATTTAAGTTAAGTAGTATTTAGTTAAGTAACACCGTGGAGGACGGACGGGTCTTTACCCTTATGCACGATCCACATTGATGTGGCGTTTTATGTAAGACTATAAATACTCTCCCAAGGTAGAGAGTTGGAGCTCATAATAATATCTTTCACTTTCTCTCACTAAGTTCCTAAACCTCTAACTTTCTCTCTCTAGAATTCCATCTATATGCTACCTTGTGTTAATGTTATGATGTGTATGTGAAAAGTTATATCTTACAGATATTGTTCATTCAGACTTGTGGACCTCTCCTTCCGGTCTTTTGATTTATTAAATTATTATGTTTTTGTTTCTTGGTCATTTTTCGCATTATTTGTGAGTGTATCCTTTGAAACAAATCGATGCATTAATCTAAATTTATTCATTTTAAGTGCTTATGTTAGAATCGGTTTGTGACATTAAATCTTTTGCAATGTGATCATGGGGAAATTTGACAATGGCCTTACACCAATTATTTTGCTACTAATGGTACCAACTATTAGTTTCTCTTGCCCAAAACATCACAGCAGAATGGCAAATCTGGCGAATGATTAGTACCATAAACAACCTTATCAAACCCTCTTGTTTCAAGCACACACTTGCATGCACTTTGGGTTGAGGGTCTCCCACATGGCCGCCATCTCTTAAACATTTTACCCTCTGACCATTCATAATGAGATTCCTCACACCCGCATATTTAGAATAGCGCTAATTATACAGGATCTCTCCATTATTTTTGGTTGTCTTTGCTACCAGCGATCTTCCACCAACCACAAACTTGAACCCTAGGGCCTCCTTCCATTTTCTTGGATATCCGTGTTGGATCGATATACTTTAATCAAACTAACTTAACTAGCTTGTTAAGGTTTAACAACCTCGGATAAATCCTAAGTTATTAACAAAGAAACATTAAGCAATCTTTATCAGAATGCAGCAATTTACTTAAAGCTAAGAAGAATAACTTTTATTATTAACTCATCTGCTTGTATGCGGATACTCTAAACAACTCTAAGATACTCAGAACTTCTCTCTAAAACTCTAAATAACTTGATTAAGTAAACTCTAAAACTCATAAACTCGTCACGTCTAAATGCCAATCTAGAGTCCTTTTTATAGGCTCAAGGATATCCTAGTGGGTTTAGAAATTGTATCCTTATACGACAAGTAATCTAATCAGAATATTCTAGAGTTACAATACTTTCCATAAGCAGATATATGAGTTCTTTGTTCATGCGGTACTTTGACTTTATCTTTAGCGATGCTTTGACTCTTTTCGGTGCTACTGACTTCTACGGTGTTCCATATCTTGATTACTTTCATATCTTGACACTTTTCATATCCCAACAATCCTCCCCTAACTTGAATTCTACCAAGCTTGACTTCAAGTTCCTTTAATAAATTATCTTTAACATCTTCATCTTTAGAACAGTGTTTCTTAGTTTTTGGATTGTATCTCTGTAATTAATGCATGCTTGTCAAAGTATCTCTAAATTATTCTTTCCACAGTGACATCCGGCAAGCTCTATCTTTTTATTAACCACAACATATGACAATTTTGTACATTAATTGAGTTTAAGTTGCATACTTTCTCATCACTTCAGTGTGTTAACATCCTGTGAGGTGAATCATTGAAAATTTAATGGGTTTAGATCTCTTTACCAAAGCCATTAACTCTGGAGTAGCCAAATGTTTTGGTGTGTAAGACCATGGTACATTGATAACCATATGATTTTAGCAAATCATCATTTATCAACGATTTGAGTTGTCTTACCAAAGATGTACCCTTACGGACTAGTTAGTTCCTTCTATCTAATGGTGAACTAATTACCAAAAATAAACTTCCACAGCCTTTACCACAAGCCTTTTTCTTGTGGGCTAGCCAACTCTTCACATTATTAGATATGGTGAGTTGATTACCATACAACTTATTAGCAAGTTGTCAACTAAAAGCAGTTTGAAATATCTTTACGAGCAGCTTGCTCATGGATTAGCCAATCCTTTTGTAGCCATGGTGGATTGATGACCTATTGATTTTGCCATCTCAAAAACCATTTATTTCATTTAACCTTTGTTCAAAATATTTGTTACCAACAAAAGTTTTCTTTCAAAAATCACTTAAGCTGGTTTAAAAGCGCAAGCGGTACTTTGATGAAAATCTTGTTTGTCGGCAGATACTTTGAATAAATCTTGATTTATCAAAATAATTTATTCCAATAAAATTCATACCGGATTTACTCATCATCTTATTGTGGTAGTCGGTTGATAAACAAATTGATGATGTGCAAGCGATTTCATTATCCTCTTCTACTTCCATTCCATGTTCTAGCATCCTTCTCATAAGCTCAACGATTAAGGATATCTTCTATTTACAAACATGTTATCATTGTACCACCGACTCTAAAACATTGAACACGGACTCTTCAAAGAATCTCCGGTGAGACAATTTCCCAATTCTCTTGATTCTTTAAATATCATCGGTCTCTCTTCTTGAGTTTCCCATGCAGTTGTAAGATCTCCAAGTAAAACTAAGCCAATCCCTTCTAATGGATTATGTTCAAAGTAAGCTTTCACCACATGATATAGATAGAATAGATCCACTCTATCTACAATGTGCAATAAATCCCATAGCCTATTGAAAACTTTGAAACTTTCATCTTCTTTATGAAACATCATATAACTTCCTTCTTTAGATTCCACAACTTCAAAAGCACTAATCTGAGATACGTTCATCTTCATGTCAGCATCTTCTTTGGAATATTCAAAATCTACTACTCTGAGATAATTCCTTAGTTCATCCTTAGTCTCAGATCTTAATAAGACAAACAGTACTTTCCGCATTATCACGACTTTTCAAGGTACTTTTCATCAAAAATAGTACTTTTCCAAATTCTTCTGTATAAACTAAGTATACATAAATATCCTCCCCTCAAGCAATGCACATGACTATACTAATACGAAATAGTCCTCCCCTTAAATGTAGCTCAGTAGTTAATCATGCCAATGCTCACCGCCAAGTGATTGAATCTTGAAACATCAAAGCCTTTGGTGAGTAAGTCAGCTACATTATCATCTGTGAACTTTAACCACATTAATAAGTCTGTGCTCATAGCAATCTCTGATAAAGTGATGCCTAATCTGTATGTGCTTGGTCTTGGAATGATAAACTGGATTCTTCACTATACAAATGGTACTATCATTATCAATGTTGATAGGAGTATTTTTGAAATTGAATCCATAGTCAAGAGTTGATTCGCATCCACAAAACTTGTCCACAACTACTTGGCAGACTACATATTAAACCAGTAGAGGATGTTGCGCAATTGTTTGTTCTTACATTGCAGGGACACTAACCTTCTTCCAAGATATTGGCATCCTCAGGTATTATTCTATCATAGGTTATCACTGCATAATCACTATCTGAAAAAGCTTCTAAGTGAAAAAGGTGACTCTTTTGGATACCACAACCCCAACTTTGGTTGTTGCTTCAAATAACGGAAGATTCTCTTCTTTGCATTCATGTAGAGATCTTTGGTGAGACTTGATATCTTGCACATAAGCAAACTGCAAACATGATATCGGGCCTTGATGCAATTGAGAGATACATAAGAGAGCCAATCATTACTCAGTATAACTTGACTTCAACAGGTTGTCCATCTTCATCTTTGCCCAATGAATTGATAGATTTAATAGGTGTAGTAACAATCTTCATATCATCAAAATTGAACTTCTTAAGTATGTCTGTAACATACTTGTTGGTGATAAAATACCTTCCTTTATTGCTTAACTTGAAGTCCCAAAGAAAGTCAACTCTCCCATTAAACTCATTTGAAATTCCTTACGCCAATTTGCTCAAACTCTTTAACCATGTTGTTTGGTAGCCCCAAAGATGATATCATCAACATAGACTTAAACTAACATGATATCTTTCTTGTCTCTCTTGATAAACAAAGTCTTGTCAATAGCTCCCCTCCTATATCCATGTTGCAATAAGAATGTGGAGAGTCTCTCATACCAAGCTCTAGGTGCGTGATGAAGGCCATAAAGAGCCTTAACCACCTTGTAGACTTTGTTTGGGTGTTTAGGATCTTCAAAACCAGGAGGTTGTTTGACATAAACTTCCTCAGTAATCTTGCCATATAAAAAGGCACTCTTGACATCCATCTAGTACACTTGAAATCCCATATAAGAAGCAAAAGCAAGAAATATTCTAATAGCTTCTATTCTTGCTACGGGAGCAAACACTTCATCATAATCTACTCCTTCTTCTTATCATTGCCTTGTGCAACTAACCTTGCCTTATTTTTTATAACATTACCTCTTTCATCTCTTTTGACTCTGAAAACCCATACGGTTCCAATAACTCTCTTCCAGTGGAAGATCACATAAAAACCAAACTTCTTGAAGTTTAAATTGAAGAAGTTCTTCCTGCATAGCTTCAACCCAGCTTTCCTTAGTCAAAGCTTGAGCAATATTCTTGGGTTCCTCTTGAGATAAACAAGTAAATAGGCGGTTTGATGGTCCTTATGATTAGCCTGTTTTGTTTATACACAAAGCTAAGTAAAGCATTGTGAGGTGTAGAAAAATTCTTAGCTTTGTGTCTAGTCATCCTCAGTAGAAGGACCAATGATTTGATCAGAAGGATGATTCTTATGAATTCTTACTTGGAGACGTGGAACTCCATAAGTATCCTCCAAATTGTGTGGCACGCTGCCCCTTCATGCTGGATTTCATCTAGCCATTTTATCGTTTTCTTCCTATGTAGGCATGGTCAAATCATCTAAAGAATAACATCCTTGGTGCATCGGTACTTTGTTGAAAATCTTGTCCAAAGTCTTGTGAAATTACTACGGTCTTGTTCTTCTTCTTTGCCTCTTCATAAGCTCTCCTTTGTTCATCGGTGTAAGAATGTGCTAAAACATCTTGAAGAAGCATCTGATTAAGTTCCTCTTGAATAGATTGATCCTCGGCAGACAAGAGGAATGTATTTACTTGATACTTTCTTTGTGGAGCAACGATTACTTTGCTTTGGAACATCGATTACTTTGTTTTGGACTAACGGGATCTTCATGGGGACAACATCAGGTATAATATGAACTCCATGAACAACATATTGTAAATCTTCTCCATTGTGCACAGGTTGATTTTCTTCTCTAACGGGTACATAGTTCATTGAAGGAGTTAAAACATCAAGATCAAACATTCCGGGTCCTTTACCTTTCTCATTGTCTAGATCTTCTAAAAACTCAACATGAAGACAATCTTGAACCTTAAGTAACTCTCTCATTGTATACTCTAAAGCCCTTACTTGTTGGTGCAATAACAATAAGTATCCTTCTTCAGACTTGCCATCAAACTTCCCTAGATTATCAATTGTATTTAAAATAGTGAGAGGGCATCCAAAAGGCTTCATAAAACGAATGTTGGGTTTATTGCCCATCGGCAATTCATAGGGTGTCTTCATCTTGGTTTGGTGACAGGACTCGTTAAGTACATAACAGCGTACTTACACTTGAGTGAATAGGTAGATGGGAATCAACTAGCATTGTTCTTCTTTGCTTCAATCAAAGTCCTATTCTTCCTTTTCTGCAACACCATTCTACGCTATGGTGTTCTTGCAATACTAAATTCCTTTTTATGCCTTTGTTAGCACAAAATTCATCCATAAGCTTGTTCTTGAATTCAGTCTCATTATCACATCTAATACCTCTAACCTTGAGTCTCAATTGGTTTTCAAGGGCTATTATGAGAAGTATGAATAGCATCAAAGTATCATCTTTAAAACAGAAAAATACCAAGCTGAATCTGCAATCATTTGTTACAACTAAGGTACTTTTTTCTTGTTTAAACTTGCCACGACTGAGGTCCAAACAAATCCATATGTAACTTGCTCTAATGGTTCTCTAGTTCTCTCCTCAAACTGCTCTTGGGAAGCTTTGTGTTGTTTACCCTTCTTTCATGCCAAGCATGATTGATCATTCTTGTAAGTCTTTGAAGGTAAACCTCTAACTAAATTGCCTTTGACAGTTGTTGATATTCTTGAAGTTAACATGGCCCAATCTTCTATGCCATTGATGTGCCTCTTAAGATGTTGCTTTAGCCACCAAACATGTGGCTCTTCCATAAGAATTTAGACTCTTCATGTCTAAACTATACACATCATTTGTCCTTGGTACTCTAAGTACTACCAAGTTATCATCAGGGATTAAAGTCAGGGAAAGGATAAGACATTCGTGTCCATGAATAACACATGATGCTTTTTGTCACAGTTTGTGATCTGACAATAAGTTGAACTTAAGCTCCTTCACATATCTAACATTCTCAAAATCAATAAGCCCTGCTTTGATAGTTCCTTTTCCAGTAATCTTTCCTCCATTGGGATCATTCTCAAATGCAACTCTTCCTCCACTAATATTTCTAAAATCGAGGCAGATCTCTTTGTCTCTCTGTCATACTTCGAGACAACCACTATCCACATAAGATGATCTTTAAGCTCCTCTTCAGGTTGCCACAAAACAAAGAGTTAGTGACCTTTAGGAACCCAAGCCATTATTGACTTGTGTTCCCCTTGTGGAGTTACAAACTCAAATTCTTTGAGTATGTAATTTCCACTATCTTTCAAAACATGATCTAGAATTATCTTTTGATTTTTAGCATGTGGATTTTCAAAACTTTCTGGTTTTTCAACACAACTTTCTTTTACAAGATCATTTGCTTTTTCTTGTATCACAAAAACATCAGATTCACTTTTGGTTGAAGAATGCTTTTGTCCCTCTGCGATTTTCCCTCTTAACTTTCAATGGTTTACACACGTGGTTCCTGTGATCTAGATCCCCTATGTGAATTGTAATACCTTCTAGGTTGATAGTGAGATCTCCTAGGAATCCTATTCCAAATAGTGTGTCGATTACCTTGTTTTGGTTGTCTTGATTACTTTGAGAAAATGCTGGGTCGAGAATTACTTGATACTTTGGAAAATGCTGAGAATCTTGAAAGGTTTTGAAAAAGGTCTTCTTTGGTGTGGGTATCTATGATCGATGAGAAATTTACGTGATTCCCTATTTGAATTATTCCAAAGCGGTTTGTGCTCTCTAGGTTTTGGTTGTGGACACATCTTTGGAAATTTACTAAGGTATTACGGTGATGTTCACAATCCTTGATTAAATGAGTAGGACTAAAACACACAAAATACAGTTTTTGACCCATACTTCCAAAGTGACTTCTTCTATGTCTATACCCAAAATTATTTTGCCTTCTTGGTAAATGATTAAACTGTTTTTACCAAAGTTATCCCAAAAGGTTTAGCAGATGCTTTTTGAAAGGTTTTGCGAGAAGGTGCTGCTTGGGGAGCTGATACTTTGATTTGAAGATGCTCTTGACTTTTGAACAATGTTTTCCAATGACTTCTTTGGGTTTTCGGACCTAGATTGAGCTCTGAGCTTTCCTAAACTCTAGGCTGTCTACTCAAAGCGAAAACATCGGGCCTAGGGGTTGATGAATGCAGTGGGATGGGAACAGCATGATAACCATTGTCTTCGTATATTGAGGAGGTGAGTCACTTATTGAACCTTCATTACTAGATGTATCTACATAATTAATGAGTTCATCATCACTAGTGGTTATATCCTCAAAATCACCTTCATCCACGATCACTAGGTTGGTTTTCATCTATGTTACTAAAATCCATTCCAAAACCTAATCAGTTTTAATGGCTCTTTGCGTTTTTGAACATAAGTAACATGTGACGGACCATTCACCAAGCGACAAACTTAGCTAACAAATCATCTCTTTCCTTAGTCAATTTCTCAATTTAGAAGCAATTTTAGTTTAATTTCCATTCACTTAGTTTTCTTGGTAATCCATTGTTCATATTTTCAGCCAACTACTTCATTAGTTTCATGTGCTAAGATTTTGGCTTCCATAGATTCTAAGGTTATTTGATAACCCGCTACCTCAGACCTAGCCCTAACACAATTATCTCTTTCAATCACATGCTGTTAAGTAATTTTTGATAAAAATCATAGCAGTTTGAGCATACCTCAGAGATAGGAGGCTGACTTGGTGAAGTAGTCACCAATGCAAGAAGAACATGATCATCTTCACTTTCCTTGCTCCAATCAAATCCTCAAAGCCTCATCAGATTCCAAGCGGCATGTTGGGTTCCTCATCAAAAGCAATGCTCTAGTCAATGCTTCCGATTCTTCAACTACTTCTTCCACTTTGCTACCATACTGTTAAGTCACGGTTCATCATCAAACTCTTCACTCAGTCAACCATAACTTCTCTTGAGTAACCAAAGCCTTTGTTTGATGAATTGGAATTTCTTTGAGCTCAAGTTTTGGCTTCTCGGATGTCTGTTTGCTTGATACTTAGCAAACACGCACTCCCTGCAAAGTGACCAGGTCTTTTGACAATTGAAGCATTCAATTTTGGATTTGTCAAAAGTAATTCCCTGTTTTGGTTGAAATCAATGCTTTTGCCATCTTCTTCATATACTTTTTTGATCCTGCATTGATCATAGCAACTTGCCACGATATCAATTTCTTCAAGTGCATCTTCTTCAATCATGCTAGATCTTCTTCATAAGTGCGGGTAAACTAGCTTGTTGTTGAAGAATGACACACAACTTCATCTGAGTGCATAGTGGTAGGTTGGTTTGGGGCTTCTTGAGCATATGAGGGGGTGTAAGCGGTACTTTGAGAAGCATTACTTTGAGGAGAAGCGGTACTTTTGATGGAAGCTACTCCCTTCTTTTAGATGATAGAAGAGCAATACTGTGAGACTTGGAATTTGTTTGACCACTCATCTCATGCTCATACACCTTAAGTTGATGATAGAGATCATCAAAGTCCATGACATCTAAACCTTGTTGTCCTCTGATCATTGTAGCAATCACATGCCATGTAGATGGCAGACTCTTTAGAAACTTCAAATTAGCATCCTCAGTGATACTTCGCATTGTATAACTCCAACATGTTGAGATTTTGAAACCTATCATATGCGACATCAAGACTCTCTCTTTCCTGGCTGTAAGTTTCAAGCTGTTGCCGACAAATTTACGTGCATCTTCTTAGAAGCTTCATTCCCTCCAAATGCGGTCTTGAGGCGGCCAGGAGAACTTAGCATCTTTAGCATAATGAAATTTGAGAAGATGACCATCTGGAATGGCAGATAATAGAATGTTTAGTGCCTTCTCTTGATTCCTTAATGTTAATACAAATAAACCATAAAAACGTTTATTAATATTTTGCGATCTCTTTGTGTTTTGTTGATAACAAATGTAATGTTATCTTAAGTATAATTATAAGGATACATGTTATTTTTGTAAAGCATTTACATATAGCCATTTAAATAAAAAAAATGTAATAATTAAGCATTTGTTGTAATAGTTTATTAGGATGGGTAAAAACCATAACCCATGGATCTTAACCCATACCAAAGAAGACTTGATATAATGTATACTTAGATACATTGAATCTAGAGAAAACCCATAGACCAACCCATAACCAAAAAACCCCATGGGCAAGAGGGCGTATCGGATCCCTAAGATTACACTAGAGCGGATCCCAGTGGAAGGATCCATGGGATCCTTGGAGCAGAGGAGAATGCCTACAAATAGAGAGCCATTTCTTCATTCTAACTCACCCCTCTTCTTACTAAATCTCTAATACACTCTCATTCTCTTCTAACATATAGTCGCTTGTCTAGAGTTGTTCTTCTTTCTTTCTATTTGTGATCTCATATAGGTCCTTATACAAAGCGAGATCACGAGCATTCTAAAAGTCATCCAAACAAGGTCCTTGATTGATTTGTCACTCCATAAGATTTACTGTGGCGAAGATCTTGTATTTGATATTTCACATATTTGTTGTGTAATAGTTGTGTTGGTTTGGTCCTTGGAGTACTCTGATTTCGGTTATCTAACTTTATGCTGGGAAAAGTGTAAGCTTAGCGTTGTGAAGCTTCTCCGCCAAGTGAAGGAGTTTGTTGACATAGTGCTTGAACTCTCGAGTAGGTGACTCGGGGAGTGGAGTAGGGCAGGAAGGTGACCACATGGCAGAACTACTATAAATCGGTTGTGTCATTTCTATCCATTATCTTTATTTATTTGCTTGCATTATCATTAGATCTACAAGTTCTCCAACTTACGTATCACAGTTTCACATAATATCGAATCTAAAGTTTTGAAATCAACTTTGTGGCAAAACTATTCAACCCCTTCTAGTTTCCACACTTAAGGTTCTTTGTTTGGTAAAGGCTGGTTTTGGGTGCTTTGGGTTGTCGAGGAACATCAATGGGTTACGGAACTACTTCATTGCCATTAACAATTACATTCCATAGAGCATGGTGCGGTAATGGCAATACTCTCCATCTTCATGCACGGTCATATTCTCCCTTCTTGAAAAGTGGAATTACGAGGTGAGGTGATTGAGGTGGTGGAACTTGACTTCAGTCGCGTCTTTAAAATTATTTGTAGTAGGGTTTTCTTCCAGTGAGTTTCCACACAATACGATACCACGGTGGATCGATATACTTTAATCAAACTAACTTAACTTCAGCTTGTTAGGTTTTAACAACCTGGATAAATCTAAGTTATTAACAAAGAAACGAGCAATCTTTATCAAATGCAGCGAATTTACTTAACAAAGCTAAGAAGAATAGCTTTTATTGTTAACTCTAAATACACTTATTATCATAGATACTCTAAACAACTCAAGATTATTCGAACTTCTCTCTAAAACACTAAATAACTTGTGAATTCGTAAACTCTAAAACTCATAAACTAGTACGTCTAATGCCAATCTAGGAGTCCTTTTAGGCTCAGGATATCCTAGTCGGTTTACAAATTGTATCCTTATGCGACAAGTAATCCTATACAAGAGAATATTCTGAGTTACAATACTTTCCATAACAGATACTCTTATAATTCTTTTCTTCTACATCACGATACTTTGACTTAGTTGTGCATTGCTGACTTTATCTTTAGCGGTACTTTGACTCTTTGACTTTTCGGTACTGCGACTTACGAGTGCTTTCATATCAGCACTTTCATATCCCAACAATCCGATAATCAGCCCGGATCTCGGTGCCTTAACTTAAACACCAATAAAAGAATAATACTTTCCCGTCAATGTGACTTTTTGGCGAAGCGGTATTTCCCTACTGGTCTATGACTCCAAAATACCACATACTCTTACACCTTTCTAGATACATCCCTAACATCATACAACAACATATTCTCACTACACCACTATACAACCCGGGTGGTCCTGGTCCACTGTTTTACGATAACTGCCTTCACCAATCCATAATCCATAACTTAAGAGTCCACCATCCATACACTCCCCACCTTAACCAAAGGCCATGCACCACACAGCAACCCGATGCAAACCCCGGACCCAGCGACCCTAACATCGATTATGCACCAAGAGCTATTACCAAACCTATTCTAAACCCCAATCTAGTTTCGACTCACCCTATGGTCACTTTCGGCTTTCGTGTAAGGTACCAATGCGTCCTACAAAAGCGCTTTTACTTTCCATGTGTCCACCATTCCTATTCACAAGTCCTACAACCATGGTTTAATGATCCCAAATATGGTCTAGTGCTATGTTGAGTGAATATAATGCCTTAATTAAAAATAATACTTGGGTTCTTGTGCCACGACCTAAAGATGCGAACATTGGATTCTATGTGTTGTTTACGGCTACAAATATAATGCAAAATGGTTTTCTTAATCATTACAAAGGCTTTCGAATTGTTGCGAATGGTAGTACTCAAATTTTAGGTATTGATGTGGATGAGACATTTTAGCCGGTGGTCAACCCATTTACCATTAAATTGTGCTTAGTTGATTTATTTTAAGACATTGGCCTATTTAATGACTAGATGTCAGAAATTCTTTGCATGGTTAATTATTATTATTCTTTACACTTGATGAATCTTTTTCTAGCAGTAACCATGTTAGGAGATATCTAAGGGCACTTCCATCGAAGTGGAGATCCAAGGTGACGGCAATCGAAGAGTCAAAAGATTTGACAATCCTCACCCTCGATGAACTCATAGGCAACCTAAAAGTCTGCGAGCTTGTCCTTGCTAAAGATTCGAGCCTCAAAGGTGAAAGAGAAACACAAATCTCTTTGCCTTAAAGCCAAAAGGCTTCGGCGATGAGGAGAACTCATCTTGATAGTGACGACGAAGAGTACGCTATGGCGGTAAGGGACTTTAAAAGTTCTTTAGAAGAAAGGGTAGATACGTCAAACAACCGTATGACGATAAGAAGGCTTCGAAAAAGCAAGGACGAGAAGCCAAATGATGATCGTACTTGCTTTAAATGTGGGGACCCAAACCACTTTATTAGTAAGTGTCCCAAACGGGATGATCAAAAGGCGTTCGTGAGCGCCACGTGGGGAATGAGCGACGAGGAGGATGAAGAAATTTGTCTCATGGCAAATGACGAGGTATGTCTTGAATACTATAGTAGCTCATCACTTGATGACGACTCATTGCATAATGAATATGATAAACTATGCAATATTAGCTTAAAACTAGTTAACAAAAACAAGCTTTTAAAGAGTCAAAATAACGTTTAGATAAAGAAGTCATAGAATTAAAAGCAAAACTAAAACGTTTAGAGAAGGTAAAATAGCAAGTGAATGAATGTGAACTTTTGCGTTCAACTTCAAACACTTTAGATACAATACTCAATAATAGCGTTAAAACGGGTAACAATCAAAAGGGTCTAGGTAGTCAACAACTTGATCCATCAACTAGTGAAAGTAAAGAAACAAAATTTGTTAAGAACTAGAAAACCGCCACTGTTGTGGCGGATCCTGGATCCCTAAAAGGAACGGCTAGTGTAGAAAAAGGGATCCGTGGATCTGGTAGCAAACAGTTAAATATGTAGCTTCTTCATCTAGAACTGATTTTGTCATAGTTAATAGGAAGAAACCAAATCATGTCATCACTAGACAACCACCTCCAAAATATAATCCTACTTTTGCAAGAAACAAAGCTCCATCTTTTTCAAAACCTAACTCATTTAGGAGACCTAATAATGTTTACCCAAAAAGTAACCATCAAATGGGATGGAATCAAAATATGCAAAACGGTTTTCCTTTTCAAAACTTTGCTCCATGGAATGCATACTCATCTTATCCATACATGTCTAACATGAATGGAATGTTTAACACTAATGGACCCATGAACAAATGGGGACCAAACTTTTGAGTTTATTATTGTTTAGGTGTGCTTAAAGGTCGACCTAGACCCGATGAATGGGTCAAGGATAGCGGGTGCACGAGGCACATGACCGGCAATAGGGATCTATTCTCCACATATGAATCCATTAATGGAGGTAATGTGGTGTTTGGAAATAGCAAAAGTAGAATCATCGGTAAAGGTACGATTTCTAACAAATCTCTAACCATTAACGATGTGTGTCACGTAGAAAACCTAAACTTTAATCTCTTAAGTATAGGACAAATATGTGATAAAAAGTGCAATGTACTTTTTACGAAACGGTAGTAAGATACTTAACAATGGCATAACCATAGGAAGAGGAATTAGGAAACATGGAGTCTATGTCATTAAAATCGGTAATGAACCTAAAGACAAACTATGTCTTACCTCTATGGATGATACTTGACCTTATGGCAGAAGATTGGGTCCGCAACATGCGACTTCTTAAATCGCTATCATCCAAAGATCTAGTAAGAGATCTACCTAAGTTAAAATATGAACATCATTTTTGTGATGCTTGTAATGTAGGAAAACAAGCTCATTCGAGTCATAAAGCTAAAAACATGGTGTCCACAACTAGGTGTCTAGAATTACTACATATGGATTTATTTGGTCCATCCGCTATCCAAAGTTATGGAGGCAACTACTACACTTTGGTAATAGTGGATGACTACTCTAGGTATACATGGACAAAATTTTAAAGAACAAAACGGAAACCTTTAACTATTTTGAAATATTAAGCAAAAAGATCCAAAGACAACTAGGAAGTCCCATAGTGTCTATTAGGACGGATCATGGTAGGGAATTCGATAATGAAGTGCAATTGAGCTTTTGTGACGCTAATTGTATTACTCACAACTTCTCGGCTCCTCGCACTCCACAATCGAATGGGGTAGTAGAAAGAAAGAATAGAACTCTACAAGAAATGAGTCGAACCATGCTTAATGAACAATCCATACCTCAAAAGTTTTGGTGTAATGGCGTTGATACTTCAACGTATATACTCAATCGAGTCTTGATTAGACCAATCTTAGGAAAAACTCCATATGAGTTACGTCGAGGCAAAAAGCCTACGTTAAATCACTTTAGAGTCTTTGGTAGTAAATGTTTTATTCTTAACACTAAAGATTACCTTACAAAATTTGATCCTAAATCAACCGAAGGTATCTTTTAGGTTATTCGCCAAATAGCAAAGCTTACGTCATATTAAACAAAGAAACAATGAAGGTAGAAGAGTCATTAAATATAAAATTTGATGAAAGTCCACCCAAACCCTCTCCACCTCTTGTCGATGCCGAGATTATAGAAAGTGAAGCCATAGTAATAAAAAAAAGATAAGTGAAGAAGAAGAACCTCTAAGTGATGAAATAGTAAACATTAAAGAGTCCAAAGATCACCCCGTAGATAAAGTCATAGGAAAACTAAACGAACGAACATTAAGGTCTCAAGTTCAAAACCAAAGTAGCTTGTTTTGTTTCGTTTCAACCTTAGAACCTAAGAATACACAAGAAGCCATAAAAGATGAAAGTTGGGTAATGGCTATGCAAGAAGAACTAAATCAATTTGTTTCTAATGATGTTTGGACACTTGTCCCTCCACCTAGTAATCAAACCATAATAGGAACCAAATGGGTTTATAAAAACAAATTAGATGCAAACGGAGTAGTGTCTAGGAACAAGGCTAGACTCGTTGCTCAAGGGTATAACCAACAAGAGGGAATAGACTTTGATGAGACCTACGCCCCCGTGGCTAGATTAGAGTCTATAAGAATACTTCTTGCGTATGCTTGTGCTAATGATCTAAAGCTTTATCAAATGGATGTCAAAAGCGCTTTTCTAAATGGTGTCATAAATGAAGAAGTATATGTAGCTCAACCTCCGGCCTTCATTGATTTTGAAAAACCAAACATGTGTATAAATTAAAGAAAGCCCTTTACGGTCTTAAACAAGCTCCAAAAGCTTGGTATGATAGACTCAAGTCATTTCTAGTTAAACACAACTACACCATGGGGTTAGTTGACAACACACTTTTACTAAGAAAAGAGAGTCACATATAATCATAGTACAAATATATGTAGATGATATTATATTCGGATCCACTTGTCAAGACATGTGTGATGATTTCTCTAAAATCATGCATGACGAGTTCGAGATGAGTATGATGGGAGAACTTAGTTTCTTTCTTGGTCTACAAATAAAACAAGTAGAAGATGGTATCTTCTTTAATCAATCTAAATACATCAAGGAGATGTTAAAGAAATTCGGTCTAGAAGAGTCAAAACCAATTAGGACTCCAATGTCAGCCGACACCAAACTCACAAAGAGCGAGGACGGAGAATCTGTAGATAATACTAAATATCGTGGCATGATAGGTAGCCTTCTATACCTCACGGCAAGTAGGCCGGATATCATGTTTAGTGTTTGCTTATGTGCTAGGTTTCAAGAAGACCCTAAATTATCACACCTAGAAGCCGTAAAAAAATATTTAGATATATTAAGGGTACAACACAATTAGGATTATGGTATCCTAAGGGCACGGAGTAGAAACAATTGTATATGCAGATTCGACCATGCAGTGATTACGTTGATAGTAAAAGTACAAGTGGGGTATGTACTTTTATGGGATGTTGTTTAACATCATGGTTTTCTAAGAAACAAACGGCACTTGCAATATCAACAACCGAAGCCGATACGTCTCCGCGAAAGCATGCCAACAATCACTATGGATGAAACAAGCGTTAGTAGACTACGACATCCATCTAAGCGACATAGCCATCCTATGTGACAACAAAGGTGCAATCGACTTAAGCAAGAATCGGCTATTGCATTCTCGCACAAAGCATATAGAGATTCGTCATCACTTCCTAAGAGACAATGTTCAAAAGGGAACATCTCTATTGAGAAGGTAGCATCCGAAGACAACATAGCCGACGTCCTCACCAAACCGTTGAAGCGGGAACAATTCAACCTACTTCGTCTTGGTCTTGGTCTAATGGAACAAACGTAAGTAATTGACTCTACAAGGTATGTAAACACTAGCCTTCTTCTTTTCGAGTCTAGGATTTCTATTTCACGCACAACTCACAAACAATACGGGAATTTTCAAAACCCAAGATGAGTTTTACACTTATAGTTTTTTCTTATTTTTAAAGAAAGTCTACTTTTCACAATGTTTTTCTAAAAAAATGATTTCAAAATTCTCAATATAAAAATATATGTATTTTAATGATTTATTTATTCATTTTAAGCAACAATGAATTAGGAGCATTGATAAACACAAGATTACGTACTCATGTACTAAATATGTGTTTTCGGGTTATCTCAATAGGATGGTTTTATACTTCTAGTTTATTTTTTACTTCTTTTTTAGGAGTCGAGATAACCGAAACTCCAAATAGTTTGCATATAGGCACACACTAGGCAAAAATGTTTCCAAAAGGAAAATTTTTGTCTTTGACTGCAGACCCACGGATCCCAGCCTTTATGCTGGACGGATCCCTCAAGGGAAGGATCCGTGGGATCCGGTAACAATTGTTTTCAACTTCTATTTTTTCACTTTGGATGACAAATCCACATTTGTTTTTTTTGGAGTATGCTCTTTAATGCTTGTGTTCTCATGATCACATGCCTTGAATTCATATCTAATCATTAGATTTTAATCCACATTTTGGGTCAAGCATTCATTACAATGCTTTGTTTTTCTATATATATAACTCCCAAAATGCTTGCATACTCCATCTCCTTCTCACAAACACACTTCATCATGTCATCCAAAAACCCTTTAGGAGAATCATCTAGTACAAACAATCATGATATCCAAACCTTTGTACTTCCACCATCCAAAATACCACAATCAAATGCTAGGATATCCGCACGGATTAGTATCCGATCTTGTTGTTTAGCAAAACCAACCTCAAATGGTTCATCCTCAACAAATAACTCACCACAAGATGCTTCCATTATAGCACCTCCCTCATCACAACAAGTACACCATCTTCATCACCACCTAAAATAACTCTTTTGGAACTCCTTAAGACTCCAACAAGATCTAACCAACCTAAAGAAAAATAATTAGTCTTTTCAACACCCCCACATCTCCAAATACTATATTTCAAGATCTTGAAACATCACCACCATTAGCTCCCATCACATTACAAGAACATCTAGGTTCTTTTCCACCACCATTTACAAACATTCTGGATATTGATCCATATTTTCCTATTTTTCCACCACAACTTCCACATAACTCAAATCAAAACAACCCGGAAAACTTCCGCACACATTACCCACATCATTTACATTGTGAACATTGCCAATCCACTAGGGAAATTGCAATAGAAGTTAGGGAAGAAATGCGTTCCATACTCAACCTCATCCTTGATCGCATCAATACCATTACTCATCAAAACCTCCATCCATAACCTTATGCAAGCATGGAAGGAATCACTACTACTATTTTTTACTTTTAGTATTATTTTTTTTTGAAGTCATTTTCAAGAACAAGTCTTGTTCTTATTTTTACATGCTTGTAAGTGGCATACATACCACTACAATTTGTTGTTTTATTACAAGGCCTTGTTTACATACCTTGGCTCCCAATCTTGATTCTCGGCAACCACAAGATTATATAAGCATGTTACTAACATTTCTTTTTGTAGTATTTTTATTTTTTCTTCACTTGAGCCCCAAACAAAGGGGAGCTACCGTCAAGGGGGAGTTAGAAGTTTGTTTATTTCTTCCAAGGGTTAACTTTTTGTTTCGACAAAAGGGGGAGAAGAAGTAAAACTTAGGGCTTTCAAAACTTACATCTATTCTTAAGTTTTACTCATCATAACATTATGTTTTGTCATCAACAAAAGGGGAGAGATTGTTAATACAAATAAACCGTAAAACGTTTATTAATATTTTGCGATCTCTTTGTGTTTTGTTGATAACAAATGTAATGTTATCTTAAGTATAATTATAAGGATACATGTTATTTTTGTAAAGCATTTACATATAGCCATTTAAATACAAAAATGTAATAATTAAGCATTTGTTGTAATAGTTTATTAGGATGGGTAAAAACCATAACCCATGGATCTTAACCCATACCAAAGAAGACTTGATACAATGTATACTTAGATACATTGAATCTAAAGAAAACCCATGGACCAACCCATAACCCATGACCCATAACCAAAAACCCATGGGCAAAGAGGAGCGTACCACGGATCCCTAGGATTACACTAGACGGATCCCAAGTGGAAGGGATCCGTGGATCAGAGGAGAAATTTGCCTATAAATAGAGAGCCATTTCTTCATTCTAACTCACCCCTCTTCTTACTAAATCTCTCATACACTCTCATTCTCTTCTAACATATAGATCACTTGATCTAGAGAGTTGTTCTTCTTTCTTTCTATTTGTGATCCTCATATAGGTCCTTCTCAAGGCGAGATCAAGCATTCTACAAGTCATCCAAGCAAGGGGTCCTTGATTGATTTGTCACTCATAAGATTTCTGTGAAGATCTTGTATTTGATATTTCACATATTTGTTGTGTAATAGTTGAGTTGGTTTGGTCCACCGTGCTACGGACTCGGTATCTAGCTTTGTACCGGGAAAAGTGTAAGCAACGTTGTGAAAGCTTCTCCGCCAAGTGAAGGAGTTTGTTGACATAGTGCTTGAACTCTCGAGTAGGTGACTCGGGGAGTGGAGTAGGGCAAGGAAGGTGACCTTGTAGCCGAACCACTATAAATCGGTTGTGTCATTTCTATCCCTTAACTTTATTTATTTGCTTGCATTATCATTAGATCTATAAGTTCTCAACATCCATACGATTTCACATAATATCGAATCTAAAGTTTTTGAAATCAACTTTAAATCGGCAAAACTATTCAACCCCCCTTCTAGTTTTCCACACTTAAGGTTGCTGCTGGTAAGACTGGTTTGGGTGCTTTGGGTTGTCCAGGAACATCAATGGGTTACGGAACTACTTCATTGCCATTAACAATTACATTCCATAGAGCATGATGCAGCAATGGCAATATCTTGCCCTCATCTTCATGCACCGAGATCATATTCTCCCTTCTTGAAAATTAGATTACGAGTGAGGTGATTGAGGGTGGTGGAACACTTCGATCGACATCTTGAAAATTGTTGTAGTAGGGTTTTCTTCCTAGTCGAGTTTCCACACAAGCTCTAATACCACTTGTTGGATCGATATACTTTAATCAAACTAACTTAACTAGCTTGTTAAGTTTTAACAACCTCGGATAAATCCTAAGTTATTAACAAAGAAACAGCGAGCAATCTCTTTATCAGAATGCAGCGAATTTGTAACAAAGCTAAGAAGAATAGCACATTATTAACTCTAAATCTGCTTATTATGCGATACTCTAAACAACTCTAAGATTATGAACTTCTCTCTAAAACTCTAAATAACTTGTGAATTCGTAAACTCTAAAACTCATAAACTTCGTACGTCTAATGCCAATCTAGGAGTCCTTTTATAGGCTCAAGGATATCCTAGTCGGTTTACAAATTGTATCCTTGTGCGACAAGTAATCTATCTGAGAATATTCTAGAGTTACAATACTTTCCATAAACGATATACAGATTCTTTGTTCATGCAGTACTTTTGACCGTTGTGCAGTACTTTTACTTTATCTTTAGCAGTACTTTGACTCTTTGACTTTTTCCAGTACTTTGCAGCTTACAGTACTTTCATATCTTCAGCACTTTCATATCCCAACAATCCGACCAATCACCGCGGATATCGGTGCCTTAACTTAAACACCAATAAAATAATACTTTCCCATCATGTGACTTTTGACGAAACAGTATTTCCCTACGGGTCTATGACTCCAAATACCCCGCCCTCTTACACCTTTCTAGATACATCCCCTAACATCATACAACAACATATTCTCACTACACCCACCTATACAACCCAGTGGTCTCCGTCCCTTTGTTTACGACCAACCTGCCTTCACCAATCCATAATCCCGCAACCCAAAGTCCACCATCCACACACTCCCCACCTTCTAACCAAGGCCCACCCTTACCACTGCAACCCAATGCAAACTTGGGACCCATGCCTACTTTGTTGTTGCACCAATGCCATTACCACACCTATTCTAAACCCCAATCACGTCTCGACTCACCCTATGGTCACTTTCGCTTTAGGTGTGGGTACCAATCGTCTACAAAACGCTTTACTTTCCATGTGTCGACCATTTCCCCTATTCCTAAGTCCTACAACCATGCGTTTAGCATCCCAGTGGTCTAGTGCTATGCTTGATGAATATAATGCCTTAATTTAAAATAATACTTGGGTTCTTGTGCCACGACTAAAAGGCGAACATTGTTCGTTCTATGTGGCTGTTTCGGCACAAATATAATGCAGATGGTAGTCTTAATCATTACAAGGTCTTGTTGCGAATGGTAGTACTCAAATTTTAGGTATTGATGTGGATGAGACATTTAGCCCGGTGGTCAATGGCTACCATTCGATACGATTAACTTAGTCTGCGCTATTTCACGACATTGGCCTATTCATCAGCTAGATGTCAAGAATGCTTTTGCATGGTTCGTTATCGGAGGCTGTTTATATGCATCAACCTCCGGCTTTGGGATGCCAACATCGATCATGTTTGTCTCTTGCAGCGGTCTCTTTATGGGCTTAAGGGCCCGGGCTTGGTTTCATAGATTTGCGCTTATGCTACTTTCGGGTTGGTTTTATCATAGTCGTTGTGACTCTTCTTTGTTCATCTACAGACATGGAACTGATACAGCTTACTTACTTTTATATGTGGATGATATTGTACTGACTGCATCTTCTACAGCTTTTCTTCAGCGGGTTATTAGTTCTCTTCATCAGGAGTTCTCTATGACAGATCTCGGCTCACTTAATTATTTTCTAGGCATTTCTGTGACTCGTAACTCTTCAGGCTTGTTTTTATCTCAGCAAAAATATGCTACTGAAGTACTTAGCGTCTGGCATGCTTTCTTGTAGCCATGTCACACTCCAGTTGTACGGGTTCAAAACATCTGGCGATGGTGATCCGTTTTGACCCCACATTGTATCCTTGATCTGCGGGTGCTCTTCAGTATCTTACCTTCACTAGGCGGATATCTCTTATCTTTGTTCAGCAGTTTGCCTTTTATGCATGATCCTCGAGAGCCTCACTTATATCGGCTCTCGCCGGATATTACGATATGTTCGGGGCACATTAACTTATGGGTTACAGCTTTATTCATCTACGACTTCATCTTTGATTGCTTACTCGGATGCGATTACCGGTTGTCCCACTACACGCGGGTCTACGTCCGGTTACTGTGTCTTTCTTGGCAACAATCTTCTCTCTTGGTCCTCTAAGCGTCAGTTTACGATTTCTCGTTCCAGTGCTGAAGCTGAGTACAGAGGTGTTGCCAATGCTGTTGCTGAAACTTGTTGGTTACGCAACTTATTATGGGAGCTTCATACACCACTTATTATGGCTACGGTTGTTTATTGTGATAATGTGAGTGCAGTCTATCTCTCATCTAATCCGTGCATCAACACCAAGCATATTGAGATTGACATTCATTTTGTTCGTGATTTGGTTGCCATTCATTTACGCGTTCTTCATGTTCCGTCTCGTTATCAGTATGCAGATATCTTCACCAAAGGCTTACCTACAACGCTGTTTGATGAGTTTCGATCCAGTTTGAGTGTTCGTTCCTCTCCCGCTCCAACTGCTGGGGGCTGTTAGCAGACATATTTCATAGGCCCACGTATTAGCTTAGTTTACATGTTTAGTAGGCCCATTACTTGTACAATATATACTCATTGATTGTAACATTATGCATATACAAAATATCTGAGAATACCCGGTTTACACCAAGAACCCTCACCTTCACTCCCCAACACTCAAACAAGATTCGAAATGAAAAGAAATAAACAAAAATCTAAGATTGTTCAAACTTTGTCGAAATCTTTAAAGATTCTTAAGTTTGAACATACCCATCATTGATCTTGACACACCAAAATGAAACACAACATGCAAAACCTTACTCGAGACCCTAAATTTGGGTCTTGAAGCTAAATCTGTCAACTAATGAACTGAGCAGGAAGAAAAACGTGTGTTTTTAAATCGATTTACACGTCAGATAGACGAGCGGGTTGATTTATTTTGGTGTGTAGTCAGTTTTGATGGTGTAGTATTGGAAAATATGATGAAATGGAGGTGACGGCATATTTGGTCTTGAGAGAGAAAAGTTAGAAGTGAGGGATGGATAAACATATGTGTATGTGTTTTAGGTTAAGTGAAATGAGAAATTTTAGGTTATACATATTAATATTGGGTTTATCATTTGTGGATTGGATTGGATATTAGACCGGGTATATCATTCGTATTGGACCGAGTTTATGCAAATCTTAATTGTAAATGTATTTTGCTTTGATAAATAATAGTGTGTTTTTTGCTCTAAAATACATATTGTAACATAATGGATCCGTAAAGCACTAGACGATAAACATTGTGATGAATAGAATATTTCCAAACAATTTTTTAAAAGACAAACAATACATTTAAAATTGTTGGCTAAACTGACATAGTGGATGGTGGTCAAAAAAAAAATCAACCGTTAATTTTTATTAGCTATTGTATCATTTAGAATAAAGTTATGTCTGCGTTTGACAATCATTTTTATTTTTGAATTGTGTTGGACAACAATGCTTAGATAAAATTGTGTAATTTAGCCAAATGTTTTGATAATTATTTGGTATAAAGAGTGGTGTTTTAGACATGCAAATTTTCACGGGTTGGTTAATTTTTTACGTGGCTAGAATCGGTATTGTTTAGCAAATATGACTACGGGGATTATTCTTTATTGTCAATTTTTTTTGTTAAACCTTATTTTGATAAAGCCGTATGCGTTTAAGCTTCATTTAACTCAACTTATTTTATAACTATTTAGCTAAACATTACACAACACGTCTCAATTAGATGTACCATCTTACTTACACTTCAATAATTTACACAATCATTACGCAATAAACAATTAAATACAGCCCGTGTGCATCGCACGAGCTAAACGCATTGTTTAAACATATGTTTTAGTTATATATAGCACTACTCATAACTTTATAGATATATGCTTCCTGTATCCTAAAATTCTCATTTATTATTTTTGAGATGTATCAAAATAATTGTTTACTCCATCCGTCTCATTTTTATTGTCCAGTTTGACTTTGACCAGTCTTTCTTGTTCAATTTTGACCATTAATATATTTATTAGTGCTATATAATATTTGATGAAATTTATACCAATGAAAAATACATTTAAAACCTAATACATTCATATATTTTTCAGTGGTTGTATATAACACAAACAAAAATAATTATGGTCAAAGTTAAAGAAGAAAGACTAAAAAAGTCAATAGTGGACAATAATTTTCGGACGGAGGGAGTATATTTTATTTCAATAAATAAAAAAGTGTTCGGTTGATGTGAATAATATTTTATTGATTAAAAAGTATAGTGATGTCATTTTTTTTAAACTATATGCTTTTTTATATGAAGACAATAATTTGGAGACAAGCTCGTTTTCTCTTCATTTTATTTTAACCATATACGAAGTACTAAGGGTATGTTTGGCAAAAATAAAATTTTCCGTTGCTGATGCTGGTGCTGGTGTTGAAAAAGATTAAAATTGTACATTTTTTTGTAATGATGTATAACAAACTAGTTGTACTTTTAGATTAGAAATGTCAAATGATATAATTTATGAAAAATAATCTCTAAAATCTTTTAAAAGCTGGCTTGAGGAACTTATTTCTTGAGAATTTATTTTTCTAAAATAATTTATAATTTTTGTCACTCACATAAAGATTATTTTTTGACCAAAACTTAATTTTTAACAAAATAATTAATTTTTCATAATATCTCGTGCCAAACATGTCCTAATTCTATTGCAATACCAAACGCCAATTGAGTCGCCTACCCATAAGCCACAACGTTAAACTGTCAACCTTAATTTTTGGTCGGTTTTGAATTCCAACACAAGGAAAATGAGTTTGAACTCAAGCCATATATCATGGTTGATATTTTCTTATTTTGTATATTAAAATATCTAAATTTTACGTATAATTTATGTGATGAGGATTATTTCAAAACTATAGAGTGATTACATAAATGGTACTTGTAGATTGCTTACATGACAAGGTGCAAGTTCAGGTCATAAGTCAGCAAGGTGCAATTCCATACTGTTGAGCAAACCGCATAGAACATCTACGGAATTTACTCATTGCTATACTAAAATTTTATATCTTGACCATGTGTGTGTACAATCTTTAACGAGCAGTTCCTTTGATTATCAGCTATTTTAAAGCATATATATAACATAACACATGACCCACATAATATGGATCTTTTAGTTTCCGAAACCTCAATACGTAGTTAGCATCCAATTCGGTTTCAAGATTGAACCACACGATTAGGTCCCGTCCGTTTGGTTTATCATACAATTGCGCACCCCTATATGTAGTCTGGTGGATATGAATATGTACATTCGAGAACACACGTTTCTCAAATCCTATTGCCAAAAGTCACATATTTTATGTTGACATATGTCAATAAAAATGGAAGATGATTTTGCGCATTTCAACTTTTTATTTGCACACAAAAATATAAAAATAATTAAAGTAGAAGGTCAATATTGTACAAGTATTTAATGTAATGTATTAACGTGTCATAATCAATTTTTAACGTGTGTAAATTGGTCGATTCCCAATAAAATTTGCCTTAGATTTGATATTGCAAGTTGCAAGAAAATGTTGTTTCACAAGTCACAACAATCCAATAACAGTTGACATATAGAATATTTTAGGAGATGAAAACAAAGATTTGAGTTTTGTTCATGTCTCTCCCATGCAAGTGGGTTAGTGGCATGATAAGTGATCAATCACTGATACTTGCCGTTTCAAAAAATCACAAAAACATGTTATTAAATAGCTTATCATAATACATATACTTTTTTTTTAAGACTAGGGTGTTTTTGGCAAAAGTAGCGTCATCACCGAGAAGTAAGCACTATTTGTAAGTCATAGCTATTTGTTTATAAAAACATTTGATAACTGTAAGTGTAATCATAATATGTAAAACTGCTCCTAAATGCTTAACGTTTTTAAATGATGCTTCATGAAACGTTGGTTAATAGGCATTATGAAAATTAGATAAAGCTACTTGTTTTTCAACCCAAGCATTAAAAATCACAACGCTTAACGCTCACCGTTTTTAAATACTCTTAAATATTTTGCGCCAAACACACTTAAGTATAACATATGCAAAGAGGACGCGTCCTCCGTCACCGCATGTAAACATTAAAACACTACCATAGCCACCACGTGTAGTGTGATGGGTTTTTGCGTTAAATCGGTACCAACCTCTTTACCATTGTGTTTATTTTTGTATGTGCGTAAGTAAATTGTGCGACATATTTGTTTTGTAAAGCGTTTTGAGTGATGAAGTTGATGGTCAGTAATCACCGGCCTTATTTGATGGTGGAGGGAAAAAGGTAATATGTCGGTGACAATTAAACTTCTTCAAGTAAGATACTAAGATGCGTAAGCATATTATATGTGACGGTGCATATATACAGTATCTTTTGAGTAATGCTACGAGTATGTATCTGTGACGTGTCAAAATATTAAACGCTAGATGGACTGACTTTGTTTAAGTCAAAGAATGGATAACACATACGTATGACGTATTTAAGAATTGAAAGAAGACAGCTAAGAATGATTAATTAAAGTCAAAGCATAGTCGGGCATGACTCAGCATATCGTCAGTTGCCTATCATGTTATTATCGGCTGTTTCTACACGTAGGAACTGAGTCATTTTGCCCATAACTTCGTGACTCTATCTACTAAGCGCGTGTATTCGTTGATATTAAGTTTGAAACATCATGGTCACTTAGAAACAAAAAAAAGTGTTGAAAAAGCCAGTTAGCTTTAAAGATTTTTAAAACATATAACACAACCTTCAACCATGCATCATACGCATGTTACATTGAGCACAAAGAGTAGAACATAAACTTATACGACAAGTAAACCTTCTCATTTATCTTTATTGGAATATTCTAATAAATCTATGACTAAACAAAAAACACGTATAAAAAACAACTCTAACAAAAAATTTGACAAAAAGTTCCCGTTTGGTTTGTAGCCGGGTTTAAGATTTGAATTCGGATTCGGATTTGGATTAGGATTAAGATTTGGATTTGGAGAGAGAAATAATATAATATGAAAAGTGAAGGATATGTTAATGTATAAATTTTGTTTGTTTTAAGGTGGGTATGAAATTAATATATTGTTTTCTAATATATAAAAATTAAAAGAGAACACTAAATTAACATATATTCTTTTGCCATCAAATGTCAGAAAAGTCAAAATTTGGTGGATAGGTGGGTATTGTGAAAGACTGCATTTGAAGGTATCATTTACTGTACCAAATGTTATATACCTAAAACAAACATTTGTTTTGAGGGCAAATCCAAATCATTCATTCTATACCCTCAAAACAAACTGCACCTTAATTCTTCGGTGTCAATTGGCAATATTTTATACTCAAGTCTTTAACAATTACGAGAGAAGAAAACTCTCGCCCTTCAGCTGGTTTTATAGAAATAAATGGTGAACAAACCTAAAATTAATAGAACTTGAAATCATCCTATATATTGCGGATGTGAAATTTTCGAATACATGATTTGAGCTAGACTACAACCAACTCACTATCTTTATATAATAGCTATAACAATTATGAGAGATTTGAGTCTTAAAACATTGTATCTTCAACATGTTTACAATTAAACTTTAAATCATCATATCCCATCCACTTGTTATCGATATTTTTAATATCTTTTTGTTGTTCTTAAACATCTAGATTCACTTCATCCATATACTTGCACATATGACTAATTTCCTCGAGTTATCTTGAATAAATGACAAAAATCAAAAGCATAAGTAGGAGCATTAAGCATTTTTTTAAAGGCAGTTTCAAATCTCTTTCTTTTTAAATTTAAAAATTAAAAAATATTTATTCAATAGCTTATTTTAAATATGTATAAAATTAATCATAAAATTAAAGAAATATATGAAATTCATCCTTTGTCTAATATTTAACCTTTTTAATTGGAAGAACTTAATAGAGAGTTTAAACGTACTTGATGAACTTGTAAAGTGAAAATTTCTATAAGGTAAAAAGTGGAATTTAGAGTACGCGCGCCAAGGCTGAAAGTGGGCAAGATAAGGAAGTCACGTGTATCTATCAAACTATTGGGCTATTGGCGCGTTTACGTAGAGATGTAAACAGATAGGTATAAATAATCATGTTATTTCAGTTGAGGACTCTAAACTTTTTCAAATAACAATCAAGGACCTCTCTAAAAACACTATAAAAACCCTCCATTCTTCATTCTTCATCATCCAAACAACGAACACCATCTCTGTTCATCCTTAAATCATCTCTAGCTAATTTCTTTGCAAAAAAATGACTGTTTGCATTGAGCAGCCGCTACCCGGTAACTTTTCGTTACTTATATATATTTTTTTTCATGCATGTTTCTATGTTTTCTAGGTTTTGTTTTTGTCTTGAGACTAACATGGTGTATTATGTTTTGTATGTAGATTCCCATGTGGTGGAAAACAAGAACCATTGTCATACCGAAGAATTGGTATTGGATGGAGGGTTTGTGGTGCCTAATAATGTGGCTAGTGGTGGTTTTGATGCCCCTGAAATCAATGCATTTGGTCACACTTTCAGAGACTATGATGTCGAAAGTGAACGACAGAAGCAAGTCGAAGAATTCTACAGAATGAACCACATTCACCAATCATATGATTTTGTAAGCATGGTTTCTTATTATGTTGAAGTTTAGTTCTTTTAGTGGGTGCATGGAAACTAAGCAATTTGTTTATTGGTGATAATGCAGGTTAAGAAGATGAGAGAAGAGTATAAGAAATTGGATAAGCTGGAAATGAGCATATGGGAATGTTGTGAACTACTAAATGAAGTCGTGGACGAAAGCGATCCCGATTTGGATGAACCCCAGATCGAGCATTTGTTGCAAACGGCTGAAGCGATTAGGAAAGACTATCCAAATGAAGATTGGCTGCACTTGACTGCCCTTATCCATGGTATGATATATACATGTCAAATTCATATACATCTATTCATTATATGCATGCCAATCTTATAATAATATTTTCAATCTGTTTTAGACCTTGGGAAAGTTCTGCTCCTTCCAAGATTTGGCGAGCTTCCACAATGGGCTGTTGTAGGTGACACACATCCTCTTGGTTGTGCTTTTGACGAATCAATAGTTCACCACAAGGTATACTTTTTTTTCTAGTAGCCAAAATGGATTGAAGTCATGGAACCTAAGATTATCGCTTGTTATATTATAGTCACACATTTAAGGTTTAATGTTATTATGATGCAGTATTTCAAGGAAAACCCGGATATTAACAATCCTGCTTATCAAACTAAGAATGGCATATATGAGGAAGGATGTGGACTCGAGAATGTGATGATCTCATGGGGTCATGATGACTACATGTACTTGGTATGTTATCTGAAAGATATTCTTAAAATAAAACATAGTACATATCTTTTATTAAACTGATGACAATAAACAAGTTTCGATAGTGTCTGAACTTAATTTCTGCATTTTAATTTGTAGGTGGCCAAGGAAAATGGATCTACTCTGCCTCAAGCAGGATTATTTATTATTCGTTACCATTCTTTCTATCGTAAGTTGCTAAAACTTCAATAATCTGTCACATAAAACAAAAGTAGTTGGTAGATTTGAATATTAAATCCTAACCTTACGAATTCTTGATTATGTTTGTGCCCAGCATTGCACCGGTCTGGAGCCTATAAGCATTTGATGAATGAGGAGGATGTTGAAAATTTGAAGTGGCTTCAAATCTTCAAGTAAGCCTGCTAACTTGTGAATAGTTATGGTAATATACTCAAATATTTTATCAGAACAGTTAATCTAACGAATATATTTGTTTGCAGCAAGTATGACCTTTACAGTAAAAGCAAAGTCCGTGTCGATGTCGAAAAGGTCAAGCCATATTATCAATCCCTCATTAAAAAGGTGAGCCATTATTTTGGATTGTCATGACAAAGGTTTGGCAAGAATCTTACTAAATTCTAACTTAATTGGTTATTGTATTGCTTTGCTTTTTACAGTATTTCCCAGAAAAGCTAAGATGGTAAGGTTTGAACAAAAATTGAGGTGATTTATCTGGTACAAGAAAACATCATGGTCTATTGAAGGAACATCGACTACGAAGTGTTCCGATGAATTAATCAATAGAGTTTGAAAGCGTGTTCATAGTTTTTCCTTCTATTGCAACCTGAATTGTACGGCACTAGTAGGTAACCATGAAAAGTACTCTTTTCAAATGTATTGGTCTGTAAATCTCAAATGATCTCTTCTGTATGTGTAATAAGTTAAGATTCATTATTCAAACTTTCAAGCCTATTTTTTCCCAATGTATGTCCCTTGATACAGAGCAAAATAAAGTTCATCAAAAAAACTAACCAAAGGTAGAAACATTGTGAATAAGAATCCAACAAAACATTAACCACCGTCTCACTAATGAAAATGCTAATAACCTGAATTCAAGAGGTTGTCTTTCTTTCATCTCAATAATTTTTGGGGAGTTTGACAAGAGATGATTTAGCACATCTCAAATTCAAATCTAAACCCATGCTAGAAGCCCATGCCTATTGGCCCATACTTTCTTGCCCAGGGAAATAAATGGGAACAGCTCTAACAAATTCCTATTTCTATTGTGTTCATCGCTACCCGGTGATGGATTTACGTAACATTAACATCAGAACAAACTAATGCAGATCATTAGTCAACTTAAGTTCATATGCAGCTAAAGGTTGCATTTTAGTTAATCACCAGTCATCTTTAGTTATTGCAATGATCGATCTCCAAACTGTTGGAAATTCGACTATACAATGACAGGCATTCTTCGAATTACACTAGTAAACCACCAAAACAAAATCGCCTCTATTTGCAACATTGAACCAAAACTGTCAATCTGTTTCTCTTGAACCTACTTTTACATGTTTAATTTCATTTCATGAATAACAAAGTTTAAAGCATACTTAAATGAAACAATGTACCTACATCCCCAAACGACCTTAACGAATACAAGGAAACGTAGACCATATATATGTTGTGAATATGGAAACTAAAAAAAGTGAAGAACATACAGTCATATAGGTTTGATCAGACCACACATCTAACAGAGATTCAAACTTTGAATTGTATACATAAAAGGCAAACGGTTAAACGAAAGAGTTTTTCACTGTTTAGGTTTCTCGAGCAGGGCTAGTTTTTTACTAGTACACGGCCTAACCCCGTATTCTTTTTATCGTTTCCGACTTTTCAATGGCCACCCCAAAATGTGTACCCACCAACTGTGTTCTTAAGATTCATATACAAGAGAAAGGAAAAGAAAAAAAAAAAAAAAAAATTAAAAATTGTGTTCTCAAGATTTGTTATAGAGAAGAAAGCAAAAGAAATAGAAGAAAGCGGAAGGAAGAATTTGGAGTTTATCGCTCTCAATTTTTCCTTCCATTTTTGGGAGGAAGTGGAAGAAAAAGAATAGAATAGTACTACATCCGTCTCAAAATTATAGTCCCTTTGACCTTTTTGGTATTTGTTTTTCAACTTTTACTTTAAATATTTTTATTTGTGTTATACAATAGTTGATGAAAAATATACTAATTAAAATACATTTAAAACCCAATCGAGCTACCGTACCTTCTGGAAAAAAATTACGAAGTATAAAAAATAGAATTGATTTGCACACTTATAATTTTGTTTGAGGCACTTTATTTCGTGTATTATATAGTTGTATAATGTTTACAATGTGTTTTATATATCTATACAGTAAGTTTCACAATCAAAATAAAGAGTGTGCAAATCACCTCCAATAAAAAAACAAGGGGAACTAAGGCTACCTCAACGGTAGCAAATTGAGCAAATGGCAAGCAATCATCACGCGGCAAGATGGTCGAGACTTCATCATGGGTGATCGGCAAGAGAGAAAAAGGAGCAGGCAAAGGTGAAGAGTTCACCTTTCGGGCACCATGCATAGTGAATTTTTTATTATTTGTTTTTAGTTTGTGAATGTGAGGATATATTTAGTGGGGTAATTTAATAAATGAAAATATGTGATGAAATGTGAAGTGGTGTGAGATGGTTAGGAGTAAAAAGTAAGATGGTGATGAAAGGGAGAGAAAGTTGATGTGGTACTGAGGTATAAGGGTTGGGGTTAGTCTAAGAGCACAAGGTATGATAACTTGAGTTATTGAAAAACGCCGCTACATCAGCTTTAACATTTCAATATTAACACAAAAAAAACATCCCTTACTATAACACCACATTTTTTTTAGAAAAGCTACCGTAACACCACATTAACACCATCTTTTGAAACCCACTTTGCTTAAAAATATACAAATTACAAATTAACCTCTTAAATTAATATTTCATTCATTAAATCACCTTTTAAATGATATTCCCATTCTTAACAAAAAAAACTGGATATGATTCTTTCAGCCCAAATAAGATATAAAATTTCGAATAATAACCCAAATGAAATTGGCAGCCCATGATCCACAAAAGATTAAAAACCCTAAAAATTAAGGATTATGTAAAGAGAAGCAACCCTAAGTTAGTAGTTCATAAAGATTCAGTCACCCTTCTCCTCAAACATAACACAACCACACAACAAATTCGTCCCTTGTTAATACGGCCAATTAAATGTGGTCATTAAGCAGTTATAAGGTTATAACTGCCAACAGTAGTAATGTTAATACTAGTAGTACTAGCAGGGTATCCGCGCGATGCGGCTGCGGGTACCCTGTGACTAAATTTTCTGGCGAATAAATGTTATTTTGTTTTTGGCTGCTGATTTCAGAGTGATAATTGTGCTGCATGCCTGTGTACATTGTGCTTAGAGAATTGTATTTATTGGTGAGGGATGTATTAATTGTATGTAAGAAATAATGTTTTAAGATGAGAATAATTTGTGTTTTACATACTTGTAAATTATGTTTGATGACTTGTATTTGCTTAAAATTCCAATTATGGTAGTCTTATAACAATTAATAAGAGAAAGGGTCTTAAACCCTTTATAAGTAGTATAGATTAACTCTGCCTAACAGTATTAACATTAGTACTAGCAATATTAACTCTGCCAACTGTAGTAATATTAGTACTAGCAGTATTAACTCTGCCTAACAGTAGTAACATTAATACTAGCAGTATTAACTCTGCCAACAGAAGTAATAATCTAAACCTTACCACTATAGAGTCAGAGTGTTCAAGGACCTTATAGGTGTACACTCCATACCCCCGACCCATTACTAGGTGTAAACTAATCACACAAATGCACTAAATTTTCCAACAATACTATTAAAGCAAATGAATGCCCTAAAATAGAGAGGAAATTTCACCTTTGAGGAGAAATACCCAAGCTTAAGCTCCTTGACATGGCTAAGGGGCTGTTTGATAAAACTGTATTGTTTAGCGCTGGATGAATCAAAGATGCTAAATAATTCAAAGATGCTGAGTGAAAATGTTTATGAAAGTTATTGTTTGATAAATATTTGAGTGTGCTTTTTGAATAAAAAGAAATTACCATTTTAACCTCAATATTATTACATACTAATCAAAATATGTTGATTTATAAATTATTTTTATTTATAAAACTCGCAGTTACAAAATGGATATGAACAAAGAAGTTAACATAAATAAAATTAATTTTATCATGCATATATTTTAACAATTAAATAACTTTATAATACTTTACCACCGAATTTATATAATCAAATACATAGCCCAGATCAAAGGTTGTTTTAATATATAGAGGATAAATGGTCAAAGGTTACTTTAATATATAGCCCACTGAGATGTTAAAGGTAATCTAGTAAATATATACAACCTACTGAATCGTTTAGCATACCTCATGATACAAAATCGCTCAGCGCATTATGTTTCATTTAGTGGCAAGTTTTATAATTATCAAACATACTTACCGATTAAGTTTTTAAATTCAGCACTGAATGATGTCATTAAGTAGCAATCAAACACACCCTAGGACTTAGTACGTATAAGACCTTTAAGCATATCTTCTTCCTTACTTGTAATAAGACTTTCACAAAATTCCCTTCTCTCGTATAATTTAATTTAGCCTCGACTAGCAAAGACACATTTAGCATCACGAACCTCCATAAGACCAAACTTTTTTGGATTGTTAGAGACAAAATATTAGGAGCATTGATTTCAGTTGACATAAAACTATCTTTAGGATTCATGTATCCTGATAACACTAAGGGTTTGTTTGGTAAGACGGAATGAAATGTCAACTGAATGGAATAAACGATGTAATGTAATGAGTCATTGATGATAGAAAATTTATTTAAGGTGGTTAATTAATGATGGAGTTTTATGTAATTTTGATTTCATTACAAGATGTAATGAAAAAAAGTAGGGGACCCTAAGGAATGATTTTGGTGTAATGAGTTATTACTTGTAATGAATCATTACATTCTATAAATGTAAACAAACAACATTTATTCATATACATTATAATAATCTTTTCCATTACGATTTTAATTACGACATACCAAACACTACGTAACTTCTTAACACTCTTAGAAGTAATATCAATCCGCCTAAAACCATAACAGTTATGCAAGTTCAAAGTTTTCAATAGGGGACTTCCGCATAATATGTTTTGAATCGAATCTTCATCTAATTTCCCAATTTGAAATACACAAACTAGTAAGTTTATTCGAACTAATCAGACGAGTTGGATTAAGTATGCAGCAGCATGACAATTTCAGACGAGTAAAATATGAATTGATGAAAACCAACTCATCTAAGTCAATAAAATATCTGGATTGCTGAAGATGACAATCTAACGATAAATCAAGGTCTTGGACGTCACAACTAATAGCATAACGAATACACTTGTTAACTAATAGCATAACGATGATCTTTCGAGTGTATATGATCAACAGCTAATATATGTGAAGCAAGTATGCAACCATCGCCAGTTTTTAGCAGAAACAGTGGGGACTCTGATCTTAATAGACAGATTGAAAACGGCTAATTAAACAAAAAAATCAACAAAGGCTAAACAAAAACAGCAACGGTCATGCGGGTCGTTTAAGGTTCAACATGGCTCATAAGTTCGAGCCATATTGCTTTATAACCCAGGATTAGAGAGCTGAGATTCTCATGAGCACCCCATTGTAAGGTCTTGCTATTCCTTTGGCCTATAATAAGAAAGGTCCATCAAGACTCAGAAATTGCCCTCCAGTAAGGTCTTGGTCATTGAGCTAGAAACATCATTACAAATGCAATGCATTGGTGATAAATTGCAAAAATACACACGTACTGTATTAAAAATTGGAGGCAGTTGAAATCAAATAAGCATAATTATTTGCTTCTATCTCTACATGATCAGATAGAAAGGGCTTCAATACCCATTCTTGCAAGTAATCTTAATACAAACTTTTAGTTTCTGAAATAAAAACCATTATGCTTCAAAAGGAGACCTGCTGTGTCCAAGCTCACAAAATCTTGAATTCAGGTCCTCACCATAGGTTCATACCAAAAGTAATCTTGAATATATAGGTACTCTATTTAGTTCCCGTATATTACCCACCCAAAATGGGAACTGAAAGTCCTAAATGCATATTGACAATCACCAAACTACATATGTAATCGATATATAGTAGAAAAAAAAGGATATGGTGCAAACTAACAACCATTTTTCAGTTTGCTCAAGAATATGCTGATAATTTTCTTCAACTTGCATAACTACACCCTCTGATGTTGATAATACTTCTCGTGAAAAATAAGTTACAATCATCAGTCACTTCTTCCTTCTTTAATCCATATTGAGAACTACTGTACTTTGTTAATTAAACTAGCTGTAAATCATACCCGGCCTATTTTTAAAGCTGTTTCATTTTAAATCACAGCAAACTACTATATTTTGCTCTAAAGCTCGGTCATTACCTATCCTATAACCAAATACCAACACCAATAACAAAGGTGTGTGTACACATGTCTAGAATACATTAAACATATAAACCACTAGCATTATTTCTGCTTACTTTAACCCATTTATCTATTAGTATATATTTCCATATATATAAGGAAGTAATTGGCAATGTGAATGAACTGAAGGAAAAAAGAGTGAATGAACTGAAGGACAAAAGACATGAAAGTGAAACATTAATCAGAGAAGATGAAGTGAACAAGAAGATAGAAGTAGACTTTGAAAAACCAATTTACGGAGCTGCTGGTGAGTATCAATCTGGTAAAAAGACGTACTTTAATTAGCTTAAAATGTTACTTAATCATCGCATACTCTTGTGTCGTTTCTCTGATTCACAGAAAAAACAGCTTAAAAATCAAAAATCAAATGTATACGGAAAGCATTAATTATGTCTAGGCTAAACAGGAATTTGAAGTGCCGTCTATCAATGAAACTCGCCCCTTTAGGACCATCATCAACCAAGTGTTAGTCCCAGTCTCCTTTTTCAACTAGATCTCCAGTAAGAATATATCATGATACTTTATGTTTGATGGAACAGTGAAACCTTTAGCTTCCAAACGAGAGAGAACCTACCAACAAAAAAATTAGTAATGAGAAAGAATCTGTAACATACTTCAAGGATGAGTTTAAGCATGAAATTAAAGAAGCGTCTACAACAAACACCAACAACAAGAACCCACACGCTTGTGTCTGTGAGAAGGAACGCTGAGGTGGTTTCGCAGTTTCTACTAAAGTGTATATGTATGGTTTAAAATCTTCACAATAAAAGAGATGGGCTGCGAGTTTAAACATAATTATGGTGACTTGAAGGTGAAAAATCAGATTTTGAAATTTTCAAGAAAGAGATTCTACATTTGATCTTCTGATTATTTAGGGCCAATATCTGAAGGTAACATGTGACAAAACTAATGTAATTTTAAGAATTATCGAGATAAGTATAAGATGATATGCTAGAAACTAAGCATCTTAATTATTTGAGTTGCAATAACCACTCTGAAAACAAGCAAGTATCGTAAAGTACTAGTAAAGCAAATGAAGGCAGTTAAAAAAAAATGTAAAGCAAATGAACAAAAATTCTTACAATGACAAAACTTCCAAATAGAAAAAGGGGAATGTATTTTTTTTTACCTTTGAGAAGAAATACCCAAGTTTAACCTCCTTGACATGACGAAGGCTTTGCATAAGCGCTTTAAGCATATCTTCTTCACGTATCACACACGTCCCAGTTGTGGTACAATCTAATGTAGTTTCGACTAGCGAATACACATCTACCAACACGAACCTCCTTGAAAGCAAACTTTTTTGGATTGTTAAAGACAAAATATTAGGAGCATTGATTACAGTTAACATTTTATCTTCAGTATTCATGTATCCGGATAACACTAACTTCTTAACACTCTTAGAAGTAATATCAATCCGCCTAAAACCATAACACTTGTGCAAGTTCAAAGTTTCCAATATGGGACTTCCGCATAATATGTTTTGAATCGAATCTTCATCTAATCTCCCATTTGAAATACACAAACTAGTAAGTTTATTCCAACTAATCACACGAGTTGGATTAATCATGCAACACGACAATTTCAGACGAGTAAAATATGAATTGATGAAAACCAACTCATAGTCAATAAAATATCTGGATTGCCGACGATGACACTCTAACGATAAATCAAGGTCTTGGACGTCACAACTAATAGCATGACGAATACACTTGTTAACATGTGATTCATATCTATTATCATACCAGCTGGTATGGATCAGTTGCAATTTGTTTAACTTCGCTTTATGATGTTGAGATAGGGTTCTGTCCACGAATGAAAAGAACGTGTCCGAAGAATTATGATCATCGATCTTAAATATGAGATTAGTAACAAAAGGGCAAAGATGTTGCCATCGTTTGGAGAGTGTACTCGTTTTAAAAGCCTCTTTTGTAGAATCTAAACGAGAGATGATTTCGATAAGTAAGCATTCTGGTAAAGAGCTTATTCGATCTTCTTCTTCTTCGATTTTGATTTTTTTTCTTGTGATATTGTTAGGTCGATTTTGACCTTGTTCTTCCGCCATGATATTGCTAGTCGACCCTTAACGCAAATACTTATATGGTGAAACTTATGCTATCACTTTGGCCCCTATACTTTCTAAAATATTAGTATTACCCAATACCAATTAAGTAGGTTGCTATACGAGACAATAACACTAGTAATAGAATAGTATTTTTTTTTTCTTTTTCTTATTATTATTATTATTTTAACCATAGAATATAGTCTTTGACGAAGATATAAAACAACCGGAAACTTTTAATCATAACATGGATGTGTTATAAAATAGCAAGATACCTTACAGGCTTACATCTATAAGTCAATTATTGTTTCCCATTCTTTAGCGTTGAATCAACGTAACATAAGTTATACTTAAATGTTAACGTATTTTTTATGATCGGTGAAGAAAAGGGGAAATTCTCGGTTATCTTATTTTCTTATTTATGCCCCGTTTTTTTAACACAACGATTAAAAACGTCAAAATTTTGTCAATGTTTGAGTATTCTCTGGCACATTAGACATATGAACTGAGCAACGGGTCAAACCCGAACCGAACCGACCAAACTCGACCAAAAACAAAAACCGATTTTGTGAAAAACGTAAACCGAGGAACCGAAGTTAACTTACCGAAACTTGTTTGGATAGTTTAGGTGTTTTTTTGGTTTTGACCCGAACCGAGTAAAACCGAAACCGAAAACCATAATTATATAAGACTGAAAACCGAAACGAATAAGGTCTGTTCAGTTCGATTCATCCTAGTTATGCTCGGTTTTGTCGGTTCGATTCAGTTTTTGGTTGATTTTGCTCAGCCCTAAATTGTTATGCCGATTAGCGGGTGAAAAATAACAAAAATAATACTAGCATTTATGACTCACCACGTATAAGTAAAATAATTATAGTGAATTGAAAAAAAGCTTAATTATCAAAATGGACAATCCCTTGCGATTTGAGTCTTTATTAAATTACATGTTGCATGATTTTTGAAGTTGGAGAGAGTCCGGTATAATTGAAATCTGAATTCCATTTTATTTTTATTTACTGCAAATTTTTACAACGTAATCCACCTATCTCACAAATTACATTTCATATGTCTCAAACAAAACTTGAAGACACAACCTTTTGGCTATTGGGCTACTCACATACAAATTGCGCTAAGAGATAGCAATGAAAGGTTTTCAATTCCAACTCCATATCAATATAAATGGAAAGTTTTGAATTTCAGTTCTCCTATAATTCAAGGCCCATTTGGTTAGGGTTCGTTTGGTTTGTAAATTTTCTTCATTGGTTTAGAACCTGTCTATGATTATTATTATTATTATTTTATTTTTTTAATTTTATTATTATTATTTTTTTATTTTATTATTATTATTATAAACGATCATTTAATTATTATTGTTATTATTATTATTTTTATAAACAACCATGTTATTAAGATTTAAAAATTATTATTTATTTAAAATTGAATATAAATTATTATTTATTTAAAAATTTTTATTATTATTATATTAAATTTTTTTAAAATTAAATATAATTTATTTATAGTTTACTTTTTTAATTTATACTTTAAAAATACAATTGTATTTTATATAAAAATTATTTATTTAATTTATTACGATTTATATAATATTATTTAAAAAATTATTATAATTTGTAATATTATTTAAAAAATTATTATTATAATTTGAATTTATTTATTAAATAATATTTAGTGTATTAATCTTAAACTAAAATTAAATTTTAAATATTTTAATATAATTGTGGAAAAAAATTCCAATGATCCTTAAACAGATTTCAATTCCAAAAACATAATATAAAGCAATATTTTCAATTCCAACTCCATATCAATATAAATGGAAAGTTTTGAATTTCAGTTCTCCTATAATTCAAGGCCCATTTGGTTAGGGTTCGTTTGGTTTGTAAATGGTTTAGTATGAAGATTTGGATTTGACTTATGATTTGAATTTAAATTTGATGTAAAAAATATATACTTTATATTTAATGAGGACCAACAGAAAAGAGAATAAATCATAATGGGCCTACACTTAACTCAAAACCCACCCTACCCCTCTTCTTTAAAAATATGTGAGACCAATGGTATTAAGGGTCCGTTTGGTTTGTAAATGGGTTTAGAATTTGAATTTCGATTAGGATTAAGATTTGGATTAAAAGAGATAAAATATATTATAAAATAGATAAATATTATTTTGTAAAAGTTATAAAATAAAATAGTGTTAATTGCATTTTTGGTCCCTGTGGTATTTATAAAAATTTAATAGTTTAGATGTTTAGATTGAGAGAATTTAAATAAATGCTAAAATCCCACAAATCTAAATTTTAGCCAATAGAAAAAAAAAATACAAAAAAATTTTGAATATTTTTTTTTTTAGAAAAAATCTATTCTTTATAAAAAATTTTCGAAAATTTTTTTAGAACTAGAAAAATTGGTTAACTTATATTAGCCATTAGGGATGAAAAAAACATAGTCGTTTTAATCAATAATTAATTTTTTTTTTCGAAAAACTTATTTTCAAAAATTTCGATTTCCTATTCAAAAAATTTGTTTTCAAAATTTTAAAATGTAATATTAATAGTTAAATAAATAATTAAAAAATTAGACTAAATTTGTAAAATTTGCAAGATTTTTAAACTAAAGAGATGGACTAAAAAGAAAATAAGAAGAAGACAAGGCATTTTAGACATTTGAAGGAGCAAAACTTATTTATTTTAAAAAATTTAATAGAGATAGATTGAGAGAATTAATGCTTGGTCCCACAATCTATACTACTTATAATGTAAATTAATTTTTAATATTTCCTAAATAGATTTTTAAATACAAGAAATACAAGAATTATTTACAAGTATTTAAAACACAAATAAAACTTAAAAAACACTATTCAACATATACAATTAATACACAATTTAATTCACTCCATCATCAAAATATACAATTATTTCACCACAATGTACAACTAACTTAAACATAATTTGTGCATTAAATATTACTAAAATACTTAAAATACCTTAAACCATGTTCTTGGTCATCCTTGGTTTTAAGTCAAACGAAAACGATATTGTTAAATCAATAGAATTTAAAAATGCATACTAAAATACAATGTTCAAAAACTATTATTAAATCGCAAGAGTGCCTCGAGAATCAACATATGCGCATTTTGTAATATTTTTAATAAAACTTACCGTAAAAACTAAAAACTTTGTTTTATAAAAATTGGACGATTTTTTCAAAGCAAATGATGCAAATGTGCTAAGTGCTATATATATATATATTTATATATATATATATATATATGTATATATATATATTTGAATATTAATAATTATATTCTTTAAAGTAACCCATATGATTTATTAAATATTTATTTTTACTTTATCTTTATAAGTAATCTTTTACTTGTATCATCCATCTATGTGAGACAAATTTAACAAACATTATTTTTGAGAACTAAATTTTCTTAGTATAATGTAAGTGATTTTTAAAAGTCGCTATTGTGTTATTATTTAATGATAACTTATGACTACGGGCTATTGTCAACTAATTTTATCTCATACCTTTACAATATATCTAATAACAACTCATTATTGTCACCATATCACGTGGATAATCTACAATTTTTATATGAAAATTTTTGTTATTGCATAACAGTATTCAAAATTAAAATTATCGTCGTCCGTATATCTATTGTATTGTAAAATATAAATCTAAAAAAAATTTCGCTGAATATTTTAATTGTATGGCGCCCGCCGCTGCAACGCGCGGGCACCCTGCTATATTCTTTTAAACCAGCTAATATATAGAGGATTTCAAATAGTAGCTTTTGATGGGTCTCACGCCAAAACCTCTATATTGAGTGATAATGGTGGATTCTGACATTTTATACGGCCATTATGTTTTTTCTCTCTCTATTTTTTTATTATATTATAAATTAATAAAACTAATATTATATAATTTCACTAACTATTAAATTATTATTTTTAATTTAATTATATTATTTTCTCTTACCTTATTTTCTTTTCTCTCTCCTAAACCAAATTAAAATTCAAATTTAAATCTAAATCCAAATCAAAATCAAAATCCTAAACCTATCTATATACCAAACGGGCCCTCAATTCATTCAAATATGGGTTGGGTTTAATTTTACCTGTTAATACTGAGGACATCGCAAGTTCAAAGGTTGTCTCTCCTATAGGTGTCCAACCTTTGTCCTAGAAAAAATTTTAATTTAGCTATTGGAAACTAAATATTTATACCGTCTTTGTTTGATTAAAGATTTGAAGGTAGGGGTGTTCATCGGTTCGGTTATCGGTTAATTTTTTTTTCTGGGTATAACCGAGAACCGAACCGAACTGAATTTAAATTTAACTGAACCGAACCGAAAACCGAACCCCCAATAACCGAAAACCGAACCGAATAACCCGAATTACCTAAATTTAATAATTTATTCATTTATTTATATATATTTTTAGAAAAAAATAATAATTTTCAAGCTTAAAAATATTATATATATATTATAAAAGAGTTTTAATATATTTTTTAATATAAATATATAAAAAATATATATATTTATTTAATTTCGTTTTCGGTTCGATTGCTAAAACCATAACCGAACCGAAAACCGAACTTTTATTTCTGTTCGGTTCGGTTTTGGCAATTTTGGTTCGGTTACGAGTTCGGTTCGGTTATTTTCGGTTCGGTTTCGGTTTTCGGTTTATTCGGATATTACCCAACCCATGAACACCCCTATTTGAAGGTGCCATTTTGGCCCTTTTGGGTGTCAGCCTCTGTTACTCTTATTTAATTTTAAGAGTAAATTACACCGTTCGTCCTTGTGATTTGCGTTGACCGCAGGGTTTCGTCCTTTGACAAAAAAAGTTGCACCGTCCGTTCTTAAGTTGGAAACGTTATGCATCGTTCGTCTTTTGACCAAACGACGTTAAGTTTGACCGTTAAAAACCCATCATGTGACTTGCACATGAGGGTAAATTCGTCATTTAAACACCATAAGGACGAACGGGTGCAAGGACGAACGGTGTAATTTCTCTAATAAGAATAAAACTAGGGATATACTATTAATACCCCCCTATGATGTCAAATCATAGGGGAATATTCCCTTTGTCCCCCACTTTTTTCAGTACAGCACAGTTTTTTGTCAGTTTTTGTCCCGTATTTCTGCCAGTTTTAAGCGTTTGACGTATTAAACTTTATATTTCGTTGCATTTTCGGTTTATAGCTTTTTTGATATAAACAAAATTATAAAATAAAAAAACTAAAAAATATACAAAAAAAAAAAATATAGGGGGTATATCTAAAAAGGCAGGGGTTATTCATACGGGGCTATATTTTTAGATATACCCCTATATTTTATTTTATTTTTATTTTATTATTTTTTTTATAATTTTGTTTATATTAAAAAGCTATAAACCCAAAATGCGAACAAGAAATATAAAGTTTAATACGTCAAACGCTTAAAATAAATACTTTAACAAAAACAAAAACTACAGACTAAAAAGTGGGGGACAAAGGAAATATTCCCCTATGATTTGACATCATAGGGGGTATTAATAGTATGACCCATCTAAAAAATATAGCCCCCGTATGAATAACCCAGCCTAAAACTAATCTTAACCCTGCCCTGTACCGTCACTATCATTTCTGTCTCTCTCTTTTTCTCTCTCGCGACCTCAACCTGTGAGAATATGGAAATGGTTCTTCTTCTTCTTCTTTTGAAGGTCAAAAGCAAAAGACACTTCCCCTCCATACCATAAATAAACGGCTACCACCCTAGCCATCACGCGGCGTCATCGGATAGTGGCTAACGAAAGGGATGAGTACCAAATAAAGGAGGTCACCTCTCTATGAAGACCAAGAAACTAGGGTCTCACCTTCCACAAGTTTAACTATAAAATGGAGGTCGAGAATCACAAATTTAATCATATCCTCACAACAACAAAAAATGATTAGGGTTTCAGGAATCAAGAGGGTTTTCAAATTTGACAAGGGGGTTTTACTAATTGGAGTATAGAGAGTCCACATCAAGTTTCAGTTTGTTCAAGTTCAATCAAACTCGTGCTCAATTGGGTCTCTTGTGTTCAATTCGATTAACCCCATCCCCACTATTTTGTCATTGTAAGGATACTAATGTTTCTTGATAAATAATTAATTTCTAAGTAAATTTTTTCATGTTTGTATACATTTTTATTATTATTCGAATGGTATACCAAGTATAAGGTTAGTTGGTAATTAAATGTGAAAGTTAAAATTGTTGTTGTTGTGGTCACGGCTGTCGAACAAAGGAATCAAGAAACAAAGGGTTAAAACTTATTAAAGTTAAACATTTGAAATCGGCTCATATGATTTATCATATATATTTGTTTTGGCTTATGTTGGTTTAGTGTAATGGTCATTAATCGCAACTTATTAAGTCATGAAAAAATTTAACGTTAAGTTTGACCAAACGACGTTAAGTTTGACCGTCGTTTGGTCAAAGGACGAACGATGCATAATGTTTCCAACTTAAGGACGGACGGTGCAACTTTTTTGGTCAAGGACGAAACCCTGCGGTCAACGCAAACCACAAGGACGAACGGTGTAATTTACTCTAATTTTAATAACCAAAAGTTGTAAGACAATAAAAACAGAAACAGAGAAGAAAACAAAAATACATAAAACAACTTTGTCATCCAAAAAAGAGGACCATGGAAGTAGACATAGACTGAAAAGTTAATAAGCTTACGAGATACGAGTCACGGATTAAACCAGACATTATGCAGAGTCTGCTCAATCAATGTCACATGGGAATAACAGATTAATATGCATGTGAAGCACACCAAAGTGTCCACATAAAAATGAACCCAAAGTGCCATCCATCAATAAACATCTGCACCCTCACTACCATGATCAAACAATAGTCTCTCCCACTCCCTGCTTTCAGCTTAATTACTATCAGACCAGTCACCTGCCTCTAACGACTCACTATCATGGTATAAAGGTAAAGTAACATCTATGGCCTCAAGATCGATGAAACAGTGAGATCATTAGCTTCCACTACAGGCATGATATGGGCTATGAGAAAATTTCTCCATTAACATTTCGGATATACTCGGCAAAGCCTGCAGAAAAACTCAAACATAATCTTAAACTCTTTATTAACTCTAAACACCAACTCAATAAACCCGATTCAACAAAATACAAACACTCTTCACAGTGAAGCAAAAAAGTAGTGTTAATGTCATTACAACAAAGATAGCATGAAAGCTTCCTAAGATGCTTTGTCCATGAGTTGTATGGGTGCAAGTATATTAGTCTTGCTTGTTTCAACAATACACCCATTCATCACCATCTCCTCTAGCATAAAATGAGCTTTCTCCAAATGAAACATTATATCCAACTCACACTGCAAACACGACAAATTAAAATGAGCAAATATGCAGGGTACTGTTGGAAGCAGTTGTGTATGCACGAAATGAAGACTTACCACATTGCCAAAATGTCGGTCCATAGTTTCAACTAAGAGATGTATGAACTCCAATATTGCAAGCTCATTCTGTCAAAAGTAGAATAAATGAGAATCATTAGTCGTTACACATATTATGTGACGTTTACGCAGGGTCTATTTTTTCTCAAAATGTAATGGGAAAGGATGGGGGAATGACTGACTTCTTCATTGTCGACTCCAACTAGAAAGAACAGTGAAGCATATCGTCTATACACAATTTTGTAGTTCCGATGCTCAACAAATGAACACTGTTGTCAAGCAAGTGCAAAAGAGATGTTATCATCGTATCAAACAAGTAACTGAAAGTAATGCTATAATGTAAGCTGAAAGGTCACGCACGTAAACAAAATTTTGAGAATTTCAAACTTTTTCTTACTTCTGGTTACAGAAACAACACAACGACCATAAGAAAGGGGAACATATAAAGTGAGCTGGCCTTTTGTTAAACAAGGCTTTTAGAAATCTCAAGGTCATAATCGGACTATGGCAAGAAGGTGTTTGAAATTTGGATAAGCATCTTGAGTGTTTGGCAAAACAAATACTGATAAACCGATTATAATTTCAGGAGTTAATAATGGTAAAAGGAACAGGTTTGGAGGGGTTGTTGTTAGAAACTGGATTAGTCATATTCTAATTATCTTAACATTTTATTTGGAATATAAACATTCAAGTCACAATTATCATGTCTACTTGATTCAATAATTAATACAGCTCTGTACATTAAGCGACCTATACGACCAAAGATCCAACCTGTGTGGGGGCTTGGGATTGTATTGGTAAAGATGTGATAAAGACCCGCATAGAAAATAAATGAACTTAGAATTAAATAACGAACATAATAACAATCTACATTCGTGTAATACAGTGATAGGTCTTCTCCATTATAGTGGTTTACTTTCGGCGCGTAAATCAGCTCTTCAAACGGCACTCAAATGGGTAATCTCAATTACCCAAATCACGCATAACTAACTCACAACTCACAACACTTTGGGGGTGTTTGGGATTGCATATTTCCAGCTTACGTTTATGGCTTATAATCACTTAAGGAAAAGCACCCTACCAATGAGCTTATTAATAAGTGCTTGTTTCACCAAAATCTAAGCAAATAATCTAATAAGCCTATAATAATCGAAACACTTATATACTGTTTGTTTTTTGCTTTTAAAAAACACAATAAACCCTTAGAAATATGCAATCCCAGACATGCTCTCAAGTCTCAAGTACTACTTATATATTATGTTATTGACTATAATCACTATCCTACTAGACTTCCTGTTCCTAATCTCTATCCAAATATGATACCGATCTTATAGATATAAACGACATATATAATTATGTGTTAACTGAATTAATAGTATACAGAAGTCTAACATCACCCCCTCCCCCATAGGCAGCTTGTTCTCAAGGTGTACTCTAAAAATTTCAGACCCATCCACAAGGCCTAGTCCACTCATATGATTGACCCCCTCATCTATTCGTGTTCCCTAAATGGTCGATGTTCACTCAGATTTATCTTATTCAGTTCATTTCCACCCCCGTAATCCCATATCAGGACCATCTCTCTCTAAAACAGAGCAACATGCGCTTGAGCCCTTGTGCTCAATCCTAACCAGGTTCCAGCCCCTTAAAACCACCACAACCGATGCATATCATTTATCAATACTCACACAAAATTTATTATCCTTGCCTCATCAGGAAATCCCCAATGCATCTGCGAACGACTCTTGAGCCACTAATACCATGCCCAATCCTAGCAAATCAATTAGCGATTCAGAGTGCAACATCTATATTGTCTTTGGATAATCTTGTTGTGAGTCTTGCTACATGAACTAATTTGTTCAACATGGATCTTTATATGAAACTGAATTTCTTTCTTTTGTTGAGTAATAGAAGCAATTTAAGAGCCGTAACCTTCGGACTTCTGCAACTTATGTTAGAGTCTGGGAGATGTGTTACTACTTACTACGCTTAGGCGGCCAAATTACAATATGCAATAAGAGTGTTGGCATGTTAGGATCCATGTTTATTTCACAAATCCTTAGTAAGCCAATAATTCATGTAAGCTAAGAGTTCTCAAATTCCTTAAAACGGATCCATGTTAATTAAAAACCACCCTACAAATGAACTTATTAATATGTGCTTGTTTTTTACCAAAATCTATGCTAAAAATCAAATAAGCCTATAACAATCTAAACACTAAAATCTTAACACTTAGACATGCTCCTACTAGACATTGGATTTCTAATCTCTATCTAAATATGATATAGCTATTTAATAGATATAAACAACATTAATAATTATGTGTTAACTGAAACAATATAGTATACAGAAGTCTAACATCACCTTGTCCTCAAGATGTACTCTCAAAATTTCAGACCCGTCCACAAGGCCTAGTCCACTCACACAACACATGATTGAAACCTTCGTCTATTCGTGTTCCCTAAATGGTCGATGTTCACTCAGATTAATCTTATTCGGTTCCTTTCCACCCCCGTAATCGCGTATCAAGACCATCTCTTTCTAAATCAAAGAAACATGCGCTTGCACCTTTGTGCTCAACCCCAAACAGGTTCCAGACCCTGAAAAATACCGCCGACAACCCACTGCCCCTATGAGTTTCATATCCTGAATTTTCCCACGCATGTCATTTTTTAATACTCACACAAAACTTCTCATCCTTGCCTCATCAAGATATCCCCAAATTGTGCATTTGTGCTATCTTACGTAAGGGCAAAAAAGGCTACATAACTTGATCTCCTTACGAGCATTGAAAAAAACCCTCTGTTCGAAAATATTCAAGTTGTAAATGACTCTCGACCCACTAATACCATGCAAACCGTCCCCTTCCAAACAAAGTCATTTGACCTATTAATTGTACACTTAGGATGCATGGATAGCGGATCAATTGGCGATAAAGAGAGCAACATGTATATTGACTTAGAATAACCTGGCTGTGAGTCTTAAACTACATGAAATAATTTGTTCAACATGGATCTTTATATGAAACTGAATTTCTTTCTTTTGTTAAGTAATCTAAGCAATTTAAGAACCGTAACCTTCGTACTTCTGCAAAAACTTATATTAAAGTCTAGGAGATGTGTTACTAAGCTTAGGCACCCAAATTAGAATATGATACATGAGTGTTGGCATGTTTGGATTCATCATACACATGATGACACAATTTGACGTTGAGAATCTTCACGCAAAGATTTCTTAAAGGCGAATCCGTTTCAAAAAATAATTTACCCCATATTACATATGGCAAGATGGTAACAAAACACACACATGGTAACAACAACCACCTAAGCTCAGGCAGAAATACAAGGTATGCGGTCCAAAATTGCCTTTGATTACCCAACAAAGAAATTCAACACCAAACACACGGTTCCATTTTGAACCCATGAAATATACAGTCTTCCGTCTTAAGGACCACAACCAAATCAACACAAAATCAATCAACCTATTCAACTCCGGTCTATTGAGATTATAAAAACCCAACATGACTTATGGGGTGTTAGGATTAGCTTCCTTTGCGGCTTTATTGACTTATAAAGATCTTAAAAACCCAATAAGCTCACTTTTTATTGGCTTATCAACTTGAGCTTATAACTATAAGCTCAAGTCGATAAACCCATAAGCCGAGAAAAGTGAGCTTATTGGATTTTCAAGATCTTAACAAGTCAATAAAGCCGCGAAAGAAGCTAATCCAAACACCCCATAAGTCATGTGGGTTTTTATAATCATCTAATTTGTTAAGAGCTAACTAATAATGATCTAAGTAAAAAAAAAAAAGGTAATAAACCTGCCTGTTGTTCGTTACGAGCGAGGCATTTGCGAACGATTTCACCTTCAAGAGCACGACGTTCTTCAAGGGTTAGGTCTTCGTAATATTGGGCTAGACGGGTTTGGCCTTGTTTGTTCACCATCAATATGAATCTGATCCCCATTTTTAATGTAACTGGGTGAATGTTTGATGATCGATGGTTTTTGTGTAAACCCGTGAACGGATCTGTGGTTTGTTAAGAAAAGAAATCTGTCTATTCTTTCTTCATTTTTATTTTTAACCTTTACCTTTTCTTTTTGTTACTGTAAAATTTGTCTATAATCTAATTCAAAATTCCTTTGCCAAAAAATAAAATAAGAAATAAAAAAAAAACAAGGGCAAATCACCTACAAATGTAATTAACTTGCAACTTTTTTTCATTGTATGTAGCATTCTTTTTTTTTTCTCATTCTGTCAATAAACTTCTATCGTTAGTCCTTTGTGTGTACTCGTTACCAAAAAAACCTGCATCGTTAGTCCTTTATGCTAACTAATCGTAATAAATAACTTAAATTTTGGTTATCTTACGCTAAACTTGCGTCGTTGGTCCTTTATAGTAACAATCGTTAAAAAATAACTTAAAATTTGGTTTTCTTACGCTTTTAGTCCGCTTTTTTTCACGTTTTCCGCTTTTTACACGCTGCTCGTTTTAACACGCTTTCGTCGCTTTTTTCACGCTTTCATACGCTTTTACACGCTTTCATCCGCTTTTCAAGTTTTCGCTCGCTTTTTCACGCCATATGTTTTACACGCTTTCATCCGCTTTTACACATTTTCGTATTTGCACATTTTCTTCGCTTTTACACGTATTCGCCCGCTTTTTACACGCTTTTCTTCCGCTTTTTTCACATTTTCATGCGTTTTACACGTTTTCATCCGTTTTAACACATTTCCGTCCGTTTATGCACGCTTTCATCCCTTCTTACACGCTGGTCCGTTCTAACACGCTTTAGTCCGCTTTTTCACGCTTTCATCCGCTTTTACATGTTTTCATCCGCTTTTACACGCTGGCCCCGCTTTTCACGCTTTTCGTCCGTCTTTACACGCTTTGGTCCGTTTTAACACGCCATCGTTTTTCACGCTTTCATCCGTTTTACACGCTTTACATCCGCTTTTGCACGCTTTTGCGCGTTTTCATCTTTTTACACATTTTTGTCCGTTCTAACACGCTTTTTCACGTTTCCATCCGCTTTTACACGTTTTCATCCGTTTTTACCGTTTTCGCCGCTTTTCATGTTTTCGTCCGCCTTTACACGCTTTTGTCCGATTTAACGCTCGTTTTTCACGTTTTCATCGTTTACACATTTTCATCCATTTTACACATTTTCGCCTATTTTGCATGTTTTCGCTCATTTTCACATGTTTTCATCCGTTTAACACGGGTTCGCGTTTTCATCGTTTTTTACATGTTTCCATCCGCTTTTAACATGGGTTCGCCTCTTTTTCATGTTTTAATCTATTTTACCGCGTTTTCATCCGTTTGCGTTTTTCGTCTGTTTGCGTTTTCGATGTTTTTACATTTTCTTATGTTTTAACACGCTTTCGTCCATTTTAACACGCTGTCGTTATTCACATTTTCCTCCATTTTTCACGCCATCCGCTTCTACATGTTTTCATCCGCTTTTGCACGCCGTTGTTGTTTCCGCGTCGTTGTTTCACGCTTTCATCCGTTGTTTCCGTTGTCATCCGTTTTTACATTTTCATCCGCCGCTTTCATGTTTTCGCTTGCACATTTTGTGTAAAACGGATGAAATCGTGGAAAAACAAAAACGCAGACACGGATGAAAACGTAAAACGGAGGAAAACGAGAAAACTAAAACGTTAAAATTAAAAATTGTGTAAAACATACCTAAATCGTGCAAAATAGTCAAAACGTGTAAAATGGATGAAAACGAAAAACGGATGAAAACGTGAAAACTGACGAAAGCTGTTAAAACGGACCAAAACTTGTAAAGACGGACCAAAACGTGGAAAACGGACGAAAACGCGGTAAAACGGATGAAAACGCGGTAAAACGGATGGAAACGGAAAAACGGACGAAAACGTGTTAGAACCGACAAAAATGTGTAAAACGGATGAAACGCAAAAACGGATGTAAACGTAAAACGATGAAAACGTGGAAAAACTTATGAAAGCGGTTAAAACGGACCAAAACGCGTAAAGACGGACGAAAACGTGAAAACGGAAAAACGTGTAAAACGGATGAAAAGATGTAAAACGGATGAAAACGTAAGAAGGGATGAAAGCGTGCATAAACCGACAAAAATGTGTTAAAACGGATGAAAACGTGTAAAAACGCATGAAAATGTGAAAAACGAAGAAAACGTGGGGCGAAAAATGTGTAAAACGGATGAAAACGTAAAAACATATGAAAACGTGGAAAAACGAAAAAACTTGAAAAAGCGATGAAAGCGTAAAACGCGTGAAAACGCGGAAAAAACGGACGAAAGCGTGTTAAAACGAACGAAAATGTGTAAAACGGACGAAAACGTGAAAAAAACGGACGGAAACGTAAGAAAACCAAATTTTAAGTTATTTTTAACGATTGTTAGTATAAAGGACTAACGACGCAAGTTTAGCGTAAGATAACCAAATTTTAAGTTATTTGTTAACGCATAAAGGACTAACGATGCAGTTTTTTGGTAACGTACATACAAAGGACTAACGAAAGTTTATGACGAATGAGAAAAAAAAAAAAGAATGCTACATACAATGAAAAAAAGTGGTAAGTTAACTACATTTGTAGGTGATTTCCAAAAACAAATACTGCCCACCAAAGTGAGGTATGAATCAAAAAGTAAAAGAATAACATGAATGACGCGGAAAATCGAAAATTTTTAAAATTTATAAAATTTTGTCAAAAATTTATAAAAATTTTATTCATACTGAAAAAAATTCGATAAACGAAAAGAAAAAGTTTAAAAACAAATTTTTACAAATTTTTACGAATTTAAAAAAAAATTAAAACAATTTTACGAATTTTAAAAGAAAAATTTTTCTTTTCTCTTTTTAAAATTTTTACGAATGTTTTATAAAATTTGGGCAAAAATTTATAAAATTTAGGAAAAAAATTTGTCAAAAATTTATAAAAGTTTGTTTTATAAAAAATTTATAAAATATTAAAATTTTATAAAATTAATAAAATATCAAAATTTTATAAAATTTTTATTAAAAGTTCCAAATTTTAAAAATTCCGATAAAATTAAAAAAAATATTTCGTATATTTCTATCGAATTTTTATCGAATTACAAAATATTTTTTAAATTTTTATCGAATTTTTTAAAATTTTCGAACTTTTAATAAAAAGTTTATAAAATTTTGATATTTTATAAATTTTTTTATAAAATTTTAAACTTTTTATAAATTTTTGACAAATTTTTTTGCCTAAAATTTTATAAAGTTTTTGCAAAATTTTATAAAACATTCAAAAAATTTGGAAAAAAAGAGAAAAGAAATTTTTTCTTTTTAAAAAATTCGTAAAATAATTTTTTAAATTCGTAAAATTTTGTTTTTAAACTTTTTCTTTTTACGAATTTTATAAAAAATTTTCGACAATTTTTTTTCTTTTGAATACTTTTATCGAATTTTTATAGAATTTTCGTAATTATGAATAAAATTTTTATAAAATTTTTGAATTATTTATAAATTTTAGGAATTTTTTATAAAATTTTCGACAAAATGTTTTTTATATAAATAGTTGAGTAAATAAAAATAAAAATAAAAAATCGGACTAATTAGGTCATTTCAGACGGTAAAGGTCAAAGACCATTCATGTTATTCTTTTGCCTCGAAAGGGACCATTCATGCAACTTTTAAGTTTGAGGGACGATAGGTGAAATTTTTGACAAACCACAGGGACCATTTATGTAATTTACTCAAAAGTTAATAAAGTTAGGTATGAAAATGTAAAATGTAGACGGTCACAAATTCTAATAAAATTAAAAGGTAAAGGGATTGCTTTTAAAAAAACTTCCGATTTGTAATACAAATTTATGCTTCTATGAAACATAAAATTTTAAGAAGCATAGTGATTTGTAATATTTGTTTTTTTCTCTTTTTAATAAATTACGTTAATTTTTAAAGTAGATTTTAATTTGAGACATAATGGTTGATATTTGTTAGATCTAGATAACTTTTTTTTTTTTTTTTTTTTTTTAATTATTTATAAATAGTAACTAATTATTTCATAATATATGTATTTTACATTTATATCTTATTCTCTCCGTCTCATATTTCTTAAATTAATTGACCACTTCTAAAAATAGATAGAGAATATAGATCAATTTTATTATATTAACCCCACTCAAGATTATTATTATAAGCTTTAAAGAAGTTTTAAATTAATTAGTTAACATAAAATTGTATTTTGTTGAAAAAGGTAATTATGATGTTTTCCTTAAACTGTGTGTTTTTTTTATATGTATACAACAATTTTAAGACGGAAAAGTATGTTCTAAGGATTCTCTCACACAACATGTTAGCCTTTTGATTTGTTACCATCATCCGTTCCCACCATCTTCTCTGTCATTTACATATACTTCACTTGAACACAAAAACATAGCCCACAACAAAATCACAGCAATTTTCTTTTTCATGTTGTGGTCTGCATCACCACATGGTGTTTGATATAATCAAATACTCTAGACAATTTTGTGACTTGTTTAGAAATTTCACACACTTTAATTGCAGTTAGAATTACGAAAAAGAAAAAATACAGCTCGTATACGACGCAACTCATATGAACCATTTATTTATAACTGGGTCAAAAGTACCAGAGATAACAAAACTATTTGATAAAATTACACCTACCAAGTTGTTTCATTCATCCCATTACACTATTATAGTAAGCAGTTTTCTTATTTAAGCACAAGTTATGCAAGAGAATTACACAAAAAACGCATCTCCTCATCCAGAGATCATTAAATTCTGCAATGGACATTCCTCAATATACTTGAGTGATCCAACACTGGCTTATTTATATAAACCTTGTAACCGGAAGGGAAAAAAAATGACTGCATTTACATGACAACTATCAGCAAACAGCCGTTTCCTTGGTCGCCACAGTTTTATCCGCTGCCTGATCATCTAGCAACTGAGTTGGTGGCGCTTCATCCACGATGGACTCGATAATATCTTTTGTATTATAAAAACTAGGCTGGTTCGTAGAAGATAACATTCTCGCCCACATCCTATCCGTTATCACAACTTTGTTTTGTTTCTCCGTGATTCTCTGCACACACAAATATTACATATATATAAGTAATAACTCACTTGACCAGTGTCTGTTTTCTACAATGGGTTATATTTATGTAATTACAACTCACATAAAATGGTATGTAGCACTCTCTACCATGGACAGGGCCAACAGTAAAGCCAGTGTATCCAGCCATGGCTCCGTGAACAGCACTTTGAGCGAGAAGAGTGCTGTAAACGTTATCAGATGCGTTGCTAGGAATAGCTAGGATCATATATGTAGGATCTGAAAAGTACACAGTTGTTAAAAAAGATACTTTCTTGATTTACGGGGTGTTTGGATGTGTACAGTTGTTAAAAATTATCATTTCTAGATTTATGGGGTGTTTGGATGTGCATTTTCAAAGTGAATATGACAACATGAAAAGCTAATTAGCTGCGATATGAAACATCTTCCAGACACATCACGCAACACACGGGAAAAATGATGAATATATCAATCCTTACCTATGTATTTAAGGTTGAGCTCCATATCTGTTTGCTTTTTGAAATGGCCCTGGAGTTGAATCTTAAGTAGTTAGACACAGACTAACAAATAACGCCAAAACTGCAAATTAACATTTTCTGAATTTTAATTAAGGCATTAATGTTTGTGCTTCTGTTGCTCACCTTAATCTTTTGAGATAACCACAGACCAATATCATCTAAAACCCTGTTCCCAGAAGCATCCTTGCCACCAGCCGTTCGGCTTTCAGCAACAAGATCCTGTCCTGCACCTTCTGCCACAACAATAACCATATGCCCGTTTTCTTCTATTCTTTTTTCTATGTATTCAAAAAGACCCCCTGGTCCTTCCAGATAGAAAGGTGACTCGGGAATCAAACAACAGTCAACATCTCGACTTGCAAGAGTTGCATACATTGCAATAAACCCTGTATAAATTTTGAAATGATTATCTTGCGGAAACAAGTTAACCATAAAGAAATAAATATCTTTCAAAACAAACAACTGACCACTATTTCGTCCCATTAATTTAACAAGACCGATACAGTTTTCATTACTTTCTGCCTCAACATGTGCTGCGTTAATAGCACGTTGAGCCTCTTCAACAGCAGTATCAAAACCAAAAGATTTATCAATTACCTGTAAATCAAGATCAAAGTTAATTGTGATAAAAGTGCAGAGGACTAAAACCGATAACAATCTTAAATAAGTACCGGAATGTCATTATCAATAGTTTTTGGAATTCCGACAACTGCGACTTTAAGACCCCTTCTTCTGACCTCCTGCATGAACACAAAAGCTTACACTTTACACTATAATCATTAAAAGAACAAATTTTGTCCCAAACTTTGACGATTATAAGAAAACACACCTCATAGATAGCAGACACCCCTTTCTGTGTTCCATCTCCTCCTATTATATATACCTAATATATAAAACATAATTAATTAAGGTTATGAATAGGGCAAATGGCTTGAAAATACATCCAAGATGACACTTTTTGTTGTTCTGTGTAGGCAACTTTTTTTTTTCTTATTAAAACACAAACCTTCTTAATTTCGTCTATTGTGTGTATTTTGTGACCATTTTACCCCTACTTTTTTCAAATTTTGAGGGGTAAATTGGTCATTTTTACATGCAAAAACGGTTACAAAATACACACAATAGACGAAATTCAAAAGATTTGTATTTCAATAAGAAAAAAAAAAAAAAATTGCCTACACAGAACAACAAAAAAGTGTCAACTTGGATCTGTTTTCAAGCCATTTGCCCTTATGAATATGTTATGGAAATAAGCTCACAAACATGTAAAGCTGTGTTATCTGACCTGATTAATTCCCCGATCTTCAATACTATTGACTATCTTTTGGTTATCATAGCCACCTCGTGATGTGCCGATTATAGTGCCACCACGTTTATGAATACCGTTAGTAACTTTAGGTGTTAGTGGTATCGTATTTCGAGAGTAGAAACCTCTGTATCCTCCCTGCATATTCATGAAAGTAGCATATAAGATTGTGTCGATTTTGTATAAAGGAAAATCAATGCAAATTAATATCTGACTTACTTCAATTCCTTCAATTCTTGTAACGCCATACATGTCGTGTAAACTACCAACTAATTCTCTAATCACAGTGTTGAGACCGGGGCATAGGCCCCCACATGTCACTATACAAGCGTGAACATCATCAGACTTGAAGTATACCTGACGAAACAAGTGATGAGCAAATTGTAATGCATACACCTTGGTAACATACTAGTTAGAGCTTATGTTCATCTCATTAATACATCCCAATAGCTCGTGCTTGTGTGTTTTAAAAGTTGAAATATAAAATATCAGAATCTACTAATCAGTTGTTGAATATAGTGCTTTGACTTGTATCTGTTGTTTATAGTTGTAATACCAAGATAATCATGAGTTGAGTGTTTGGCAAATTGTGATAACTTATGAAACTAATCTGTAAAACTACCAAAATGGACATTCTATGAAAAAAGGAGAGACGGCCAGTGAAACTAATTTGTAAACGGAGAGTTAAATAGATAAATTCACTCTTAGATGATTGATTTTAACAACCAGATTATTAGTTCCATAACGAAAATACTAACATTTAGTTAAGGGCTCAAGGGAATGGTTTGTACCTTTTGACGGGGTCCAGCACGTCGAAAATGTATGCCTCTAGGACTATCCACATGAACAACTATCTATAGAAAAGGAAACAAAGGATAACATAAGCACATAGGCTTGGTAATCACACTAAAAACACACACAGACACACACAAGAGGTTAACGAGTGACAACGATCTACTTCTACGGGTGTCATTAGGATCTCAAGAAAATTGTGTGCGTCATTAATGGAAAGCTAGCTCCTAGAGTAACAAATCCATATTTTACAACAATAAATTAGCCGAATGTAAAATAGCAAAATGCTGACCTGTTGAGGCACAGTGTCATCAGTATCAACAAAATACTGCCTGAGAAAACACAAAAACAAGTTTTTAAAAATCAAACCTACACCAAAAATAACAATAAAAAAACTCCAATTCTTCAAAGTACTATGACTATCGACTTACTTAACAACTGCGTATGCTGGATTATCTTGCAGTGGGTTAGGATACGTCTGCAACACAGACACACATAAACATCAATATAAACTCCATATTACCATTTCACTCACACAATTACATCCAAACTAGCTTGCACATGTCCCATGGTTACTATTTGTATCAGCGGAAAAAAGAAATCTAAGTAAACATATAGCTTTAATTATTGCATGCATTTTCACACCTAAGTCATTAACTCCAAATTGATCTCCTCAAGCCCCAACATACCAAATCAAAATCAATAATAAATAAAAAGTAACTTGCCTTATCAATTGCTACATGATTATCAAGACAAATAAATTAATGCTACCATCTATCACACCCCATTCATCCGAGGGTAAAGGGACTCCTAGTGACGTAACCAGGAACCAAACTGACCGGGTGCACAAATTTTTTGAACTGTACTATAGAGAAAAAAATGAAAAAAAGTATGATTTCAACTAAAACTATTGACTTTAACAACAAATTAAGTTTACTTTTCATATATTAGCGGACTAATTAAGCAAGCACTAGAACACAATTTCTTTAGGACCAGGTGCATTTATGAGAATATGGGATTTTTTTTGATGAAAATTAACACTACAAAACAAAATTTCGTCACGCCAGTGACACCGCAGTTCCGTCCATGGGATAACAGAAAATAACATAATCATATACTGAACTTATTATGTAAGAAGAAGACAACATACAGTCAGATTAGGAATATAATCAGTCAAATGAGGAACATCTTGAAGAACATATCCATGATCACCAGTTACTACTTTTGGTTTACTTGCTGCTGGTGTACCCATGATCGGATTCTTTCCTTTGATATTCTGAGTCATCAACTTAATATCACCAAATGAATACTTCTTACTTATAGTATGTCGACATTGCTTTTAGGACCTTGCCAGCCTCTATTTTGATACTAGTATATTATTTTTGAAAAAGTAAGTTTACGCTAACAATTTGAAAGTTACATTATACAATACTAGGATGCATGAGAGTGCGTATGCCCGCAACCCACTCACATAATTCTTTTCTTAGAGCAAAAGTATCATGCCATGTCAAAAACCACATTTTGATATCACTTAAATATCATTTAGCGAAAATTGCTGTGCTACCCATTATTAATGTGATGTGTCTGCACAGACTCACATTTATCCTCAATCTCAAAAATACTCATTAATGTCGGGTATATATTTTCACTATATACACGACATTGACGTGTATGGCCAAGAATGAAGATGGAAATTAAATCATAGACAATGTCAGGTATAAAAATTCAAGACACACGACATGGCTTTTTTTATTATTACCAAATCAATATAGTGTGTAAATATACACGACATTATAAAGTGTATACATGTGGCTTGATTAGACAATGCAAAGTAAAAGTTGTGGGGTCTAGATAAAAAATAATACACGACATTAAGAAATACACGACATTGAGCCAAAATAATTTAGGGTTTAGGTTTGCGAAAATTTTCTAAAAGATAAGCGTATTTCTTGCAGAAGCTCAACTTTTCTGACATTTCTTATTTAGCCTAGTTGATCGCTCCTTATTAGGAGAGAAATTAAAAATATACACGTGTTAGAACCAAATTAAAAGTAAACAAATATAACATACCACATAAGCCATTTCACTCCCAATAAATAGAGATTTCGCCCCACTCCAAAAAAAATAAAAAAAATCCACATAAGCAAATTCGCCCCTTTTGGGCAGCGATTTCATCAAATATATCAAATGCAACATTTTTTTAATATTAAAGTGAAACTTACAAAAACCACTCTACACTTTTTAATATTTACAACTTTTTTATATAACAAACTTTATTCGTCAAATATTTAGCAAACATATAGCGAATTCGTTAATAAAAAAATATCATTGCGAAGAGCTCTAAATTACGAACAAAACGAGCCCAATATTGATATGCTTTTGAAGTACGTACGATGTTATAAAAAACGTTGAAGTTTAATATATTTTTATAAAAAATGTTGAAGTTTGATATATTTTTATAAAATCGTACATACGTCAAAAGTATATTGATATGCTTTTGACGTATGTACGTTTTTATAAAAAATATATCAAACTTCAACTTTGATATATTTTTTATAAAATCGTACATACGTCAAAAGCATATCAATAGTGGGCTCGTTTTGTTCGTACGTACTATTTTAATAAAACCGTGCGTAAGCCAATATTGATATACTTTTGACGTATGTACGATTTTATAAAAATATATCAAACTTCAACATTTTTTATAAAAATATATTAAACTTCAACGTTTTTTATAAAATCGTACGTACTTCAAAAGCATATCAATATTGGGCTCGTTTTGTTCGTAATTTAGAGCTCTTCGCAGTGATATTTTTTTATTAACGAATTCGCTATATATTTGCTAAATATTTGATGAATAAAGTTTGTTATATAAAAAAGTTGTAAATATTAAAAAGTGTAGGGTGGTTTTTGTAAGTTTCACTTTAATATTAAAAAAATGTTGCATTTGATATATTTGATGAAATCGCTGCCCAAGAGGGGCGAATTTGCTTATGTGGATTTTTTTTTTCAGTTTGGTTTTGTTTGGAGTGGGGCGAAATCTCTACTTATTGGGAGCGAAATGGCTTATGTGGTATGTTATATTTGTTTACTTTTAATTTGGTTATATTTTTAATTTCTCTCCTAATAAGGAGCGATCAACTAGGCTAAATAAGAAATGTCAGAAAAGTTGGGCTTCTGCAAGAAATACGCTTATCTTTTAGAAAATTTTCGCAAAACTAAACCCTAAATTATTTTGGCTCAATGTCGTGTATTATTTTTGATCTAGACCCCACAACTTTTACTTTGCATTGTCTAATCAAGCCACATGTACACACTTTATGGTCAATGTCGTGTATATTTAAACAATATATTGATTTGGTAATAATAAAAAAAGCCATGTCGTGTGTCTTGAATTTTTATACCCGACATTATCTAGGATTTAATTTCCCGCTTCATTCTTGGCCATACACGTCAATGTCGTGTATATAGTGAAAATATATACCCGACATTGATGGGTATTTTTGAGATTGAGGATAAATGTGAGTCTGTGCAGACACACGACATTAATAATGGGTAGCACAGTAATTTTCACTATCATTTAAGTATCTTCACTTTTAACACTCATACCCAAAATACACACTCACTCATAATACTCACATGCTATTTCGGCCCACACATACCTAGTTAAAACACAATCATCAACTTAATTAAAAAAAGAAAGGAAAAAAAAAAAAACATTCTTATCCTTTATTGTTTTCACGTTCGCCAAGTAATTGGCGTTAGACTTGGCACAAGGAGTATCATGGCATGTGAGTGGCGGCGCCAAAACCACTTCGACATCAGATTGGCGAGGGCAAACGTGATGGTACCTTTTGCTTTTAAAATTGCTATTGTTATATCGTACATAGCTTAAAAAAATTTTGTTCAAGTATTTATAGTAACAGTTCATTTCTTTTTTAAATATGCAAGTCTCAATATGAGTTTTGTTTTCTTCACAATTTCAATAAGAGGTTATACAAATGTTACTAAAGTTTTATGATAATTTTAGCTTTATTGTTGGAAAAAAATCTAAACAATAAAGTCAAATAAGGGTTTATCATATTTACTTTTTTTAGTGTATATAGATAGCCTGGTCATTGTTAAAAGTCTCTTAATATAAATACGCGTAAAAACATTATTTATATTTTACGGTCTCTCAAGATTTTGATAATGACAATTATAAATTTACACGACGTGAAAGCTTACGTAACCAAGTTATGAGTTGTAAGTTTACACTCCGACGTAAATCACTTCATGTATGAATAATGTGATTATAACGTCCGTCGAATGATCAAAGAGCTAAGTAATAATATTTTTAAACACACTCAAAACATTTACTAAATACATTTTAATTAAATGTTTACACAAATTTTACTTAATAAAATTAATTGGACATTTTTATTAAGTGATTAATTAAATAAAAACTAAAATTAATTAATACCTTTGTGCCTAAATAATTTTAGAAGATTAGAATTTAAAATTAATTTAAGAATAATCTAGTGAAAAAATCACTAGATAAAAAGGGTGTCTAAATACGCTATGCGGATCCATTTGTATAACGCACGGATCTGTATTTTACGGACCCGCGGATCTGCGGATGCAAGTTTTGGGACAGAATGTCCACTGTAAATAGACACTTAGAGTCTCATTTGAAACAAATGATTTTAAGCCTTTTCATGTAAATTCTATCTAACCGCATATCAGAGATGCACCGACCTAAATTATATGCATCTCTGTTATCTTAGATGCATCATAATATATTTTCTAGCTTTTAATTAGATGCATATACCTATATGAGATGCATTTCACGATGTCCCTTTTATTTTGTTCCTCTACACGTGACCGAATAATAAAAATCAATTTGCATCATTTTCACTTCAAAATAACTTTCGAAACTCAATGGGGCGCATCTAAATGAATAGAGATGCATCTAATTACAGTCGTTTCATCTCAAATGTGTGGTTATAGTCACTTCTTACCACTTCTTATTTTAATTTACTTTTTACTGGATCCCTATATATATGTAAATCAAAGATTTCCTAAAAAGTCACTAAAACGGTAAAAACTATTCAACACCCTCCTCTCGCAGCCTTCTAGTTTTGCACAATTGGCATCAGAGCTAAGTTAATCGAGAGTTTTAAAATTTATTGAATTTTAAAACTTGAATCGACCTATCGATTTTGAAAACTACAAAGAGTGTCAATCGATTATTTTATTTATTGAAAAAATAGACTCAAAACTTATGTGAAATCAAAGGAACTCTGAAACTTAAAAAGATGTAATTGTTTCTTTTGAAAAACAATCTGATGAACTTAAAAAGAAACTTGCTAAAAACAATGAGGCTAAAATGTTTCTTTATAATGCTTTGCCTAAGAAATAATATGAAAGGATTTTCATGTGTGAAACGACAAAAGAAATTTAGAAATCATTGTTAATCACCCATCAATGTAATAGTCAAGTCAAAAACAACAAGATCGACTTGCTTGTGCAACAATATAAGAAATTCTCGGTTAGCGAGGATGAATCTATTGATAGTGGCTTTGCTAGGTTTAATACAATTGTTACTAGTCTAAAAGCACTTGATCAAAGTTTTTCTAGCAAGAATTATGTCCGTAAGTTTCTTAGGGCACAACATCTAAAGTGGAGACTGAAAGTCACTGCTATTGAAGAATCTAAAGATTTGACAACACTTTCACTTGATGAACTCATTGGTAACTTGAAAGTGTATAAAGTGATCATGAAAAAAGATTCGGAAATAATTAAAGGCAAAAATAAGGTCAAGTCACTTGCTTTGAAAGCAAAGACAAAGTCGAGTGACGAAGAATCATCTTCATCGGATAGTAGTGATGAAGATTATGCAATGGCCATGAGAAACTTTAAAAAGTTCGTCAAGATAAGAGGTAGATATGTTATACCACCTCGTGATGAAAATAAGTCGATCCAAAAAAGCCGAGATGACAAGAAAGATAAGAGTGACCGGAAATGCTATAGATGCGGAGACCCAAATCATCTCATTTGTGATTGTCCTAAACTACCAAAAGGCTTTTGTCGGAGGCGCTTGGAGCGATAGTGATGAAGAGGACGATGAGAAAACCAACAAGGAAACGTCTCTCATGGCTCAAGCATCCAATGAGGTATGTTCCGATTTATCTTACTATAGTGAAGAAGCATCTTCTATTGATGATGATAATATGCAAAAAGAATTCAATAGAATGTGCGAAATTAGCTTTAAAATTATCACTAAAAACAAAGGATTAAAAGTAATTAGAAGTCGGCTAAAAAAGGAAAAAATTGAACTAAGAGAGAAGATTATAAAGTAAGAAATAAATAATTCCATTGAATGTGAGTAGGGGTGTTCATCGGTTCGGTTCTCGGGTTAATCGGTTTATTCGGTTCGGTTTGTTCGGTTAATTTTTTTTTGGGTCATAACCGAAAACCGAACCGAACCGAATATATATGTGATCAAACCGAACCGAGAACCGAACCGAAGTTCGGTTCGGTTATGGGTCAAAACCGAAAACCGAACTTATATATTTTTTTAATTTAATTAAATAGATTTTGGCAAAGAAAAAAATTATTTCAAGTACAAAAAGTGTTTTTTTATATTAAGATAAAATTTTAATGGTCTTTTTGTGTATATAAGTATATAAAAAAATATATATATTAAATATAAAAAGTGTTTTTATATATAAATATATAAAAAACATATATATATTTATATAAATTCGGTTTACGGTTCAGGTAGCCAAAACCATATCCAAACCGAAAAACCGAATTTTTAGTTCGGTTCAGTTCGGTTTTGACAAATTCGGTTCGGTTACAAGTTCGGTTCGATTTTTTTGGGTTCGGTTCGGGTTCGGTTTTCGGTTTATCCGGTTATTACCCAACCCATGAACACCCCTAAATGTTAGTCATGTCAAGTCCTATGTGTAGAAAATCAAAAATTAAAAGTAACATAAAATTTGAACTTGAAAAAGATGCATCCAAGTTCATTAAATTTGAAAAGAGTACACACACGTTAAAAGATATACTAAACATAGGAAAGAATCCAAGTGATAAAGTAGGTCTAGGGGTAACATAAATGAAGCGTCAACAAGCAAAACCAAAAGTGTAAAATTCGTAAGACCAGAAAACTCATTTTTGTCAGCCCGCAGATCCAAAAACAAAATGGACGGATCCGTATTAAACGGATCCGCGGATCCGCCAAAGTGGAAAAACATGACAGAATTGTTTAATATGCGTCCTGACGCCTTAAAAGTAAAACGTGAGATTAGTTATGATGAAAAAGATTCTATGACTAGCGGGAAGAAAGAAATTCCAAAACATAACACTTTATCTAGAATGGATTTTGTTATAGTTAGCAAGAAAACATCAACTAACAAAAAAAAATTAACACAACCAATAAAACCTTTACTAAGACATGGCTTAGGTTATGTTAAGAATGAGTCTAGATCAACAATACCTCCACCTAGGAGAATTACTAATTCACAACCTAGATCAGAAACACCTCAACCTAGAAAAAGACAAAATGTTCCAACGCAACAAAACTTCTATCCTATGTCTTGGAACACTAGTCAACAGCAACACTTCATGCCTTGGGGATTTTGTCCACCATTTGCTTACATGCAATAAACACTCCAAATGGCTAGAATGTTCGACACTAACACTTATGGACCCATAAGAAAGTGGGACCAAATGTTTTAGTTTTTGTATCATTTAACTAGGTATGCTTTGGAGTTGGTTTTGATCCAAACGAATGGGTAAAAGATAGTGGTTGCTCCAAACATATGACGGAAAACAAGAGTCTCTTCTCGACATACAAAGCATACGACGGAGTTAAAGTTACTTTTGCTAGCAATCTTAAAGGAAAAATATGGTTTCTAATGAGTCACTTACTATCTCCGATGTGGTACATGTTGATAATCTAGCGTTAATTTTCTTAGCATAGGACAAATATGTGATACTAAATACAAAGTTATTTTATCCGAACATGATAGTGAAATTACCAAAGATGATAAAAACATAGGTAGATGAGTTAGGAAACATGGATTATATGTTATGAAACTAGGAAATAATCCACAAGAGCAAGTTTGTCTAGCATCCATGATAGAAAACTCAACCTTATGGCATAGGAGAGTAGGACACGCAAACATGCGTCTGATTCAATCACTCTCCTCTAAGAACTTAGTTAGAAAACTTCCTAATCTTAAGTTTGACCAACACTTTTGTGATGCTTGTAAAAACGGCAAACAAACACACGCTAGCCATAAGGCTAAAAACATGGTTTCAACTAGTAGATGTCTAGCACTTTTACATATAAATTTGTTTGATCCATCCGCTATCCGAAGTTTCGGAAGAAACTTCTACACTTTAGTAATAGTGGAAGATTACTCAAGATATACTTGGACAAGATTTTTGAAACTAAAAATAAAGCTTTTGAATATTTTGAAATCTTGAGTAAGAAAATTCAAAACCAACAAGGTTGCTCGATCATTTCTAAAAGAACAGACCATGGTCGGGAATTTGATAATGAGACGCAATTTGGAGCTTATTGTGATGCACACAGGATAAGTCACAATTTCTAGGCTCCAGGAACTCCTCAATCAAATGGGGCAGTCGAAAGGAAAAATCGTACTTTACAAGAAATGAGTCGTACCTTATTAAACAAACAATCGGCACCGCAAAAGTTTTGGTGCAATGCCATAAATACCTCAACCTACATTCTAAATAGGATATTAGTTAGACCATTCTTAGGTAAAACACCTTATGAACTTTATAGAGTGAAGAAACCATCAATATAATACCTTAAGGTATTTGGAAGCAAGTGCTTCATTCTTAATATCAAAGACTACCTTAGCAACTTCGACCAAAAGTCGTACGAAGGTATCTTTCTAGGTTACTCCCATAATATCAAAGCTTACATAGTCCTAAATAAGGATAGTATGAAAGTGAATAATCATTGAACGTTACGTTTGATGAAAGTCCCCCCCCCCCATCTAAAACATCACCCTTGGTGGATGATGACATAGATGAAGAAACCGCAATTAAGAAAAAAATTGATTTAGACATAGAAAACCAAGTAAACATAGACAAAGACCTTGAAAGTGAACCAATAGAAGAAGAGGTCAACCTTAATGTTAAAGAGTCTAAGAATCATCCTTTAGATAAAGTTATATGTAGCTTAAATGAAAGACCAGTTAGGTCTCAAGCCCAAAACAAAAGCAATTTCTTTTGTTTTATCTCAGCAATAGAACCTAAGAACGTTGAAGAATCTATTAAGGGTGACACTTGGATAGTTGCGATGCAAGTGGAACTAAATCAATTTACTACTAATTAAGTTTGGTAATTAGTCCCTCAACCTAAATATGTCACCATAATTGGTACATAGTGGGTGTTTAGAAATAAGTTAGATGAGAATGGTACTGTGTCTAGAAATAAGGCAAGATTAGTAGCACAAGGCTACAACCAACAAGAAGGAATAGACTATGATGAGACTTATGCTCCAATAGCTAGATTAGAATCCATTCTGTTAATACAAATAAACCGTAAAAACGTTTATTTATATTTGATGATCTTCTAATGTTTTGTCGATAACAAACGTAAAATCATTTTAACGAAACAAATAAAATACGTAAATTGTTAGGACCGAAAAATATAAGATTTATGTGGTTTGGGAGGACGAGGTTGGTGGAACAAGATGAAGATCTTCATCCTTTTTAGAGAGAGAAACTAGAGAGAGGGAGGAGAAGATAAGTATAACTTTTATTAAGAAAACAAACAAACACTAACCAAATGCTTCACCTCACCCCTCATGGAGAGTCATGAGGGGTATTTATAGGCTCAACAAACCTTAACTTTGCCACTTAAACGATACTAGTCCCTATGGGCAAAGTATACTACGCATCTAGTCCAATTCACGTAGGTGACGTTATCTTTATAAAAAAGCGAGGCTAACAATCTCCCTTCAAGATAGCGTCACACGTGAATGGTTACAATGAGACCTATAAATACAAAACAAAGTAAATTATAATAGTAATGCACAATGTTGACTTTCTTGAAGCGCGGAGTCTCTGTAGTCTAGATACCGAGGCAAACTTGAAGTTCTCCCTTCCGACGATCTCGGCATTTGATCTTCTTGTAGCTATGAACTTCAACTGTAACGGTCTAGTTAGGTTATTACTCCCTCCTAACTAGTGATCCTTTTTCTTTCTTTCTATGCTCCCTCCTGAACCGACAACACTCTTCCAACACGCAGCGGAGAAAGTAGATGATTCGTTGTGAAGTGAGTGTGAGAAAAACACAAATATCAACAATATCAAAATAACCGTAAAATCCGACAAATCAACCCTTTAGGAAAAAGGTCAACGTGCCAAACCTCACGGGTGTGATAAAAGTGATACCGGGAAGTGATTTCCCGGGTCGTGTCCCAACGAGGTGTGAATGGAAGGATTCGTTGAGTTTCGTGATTTGAACTTGAATTGGATTTTAAAGATTTTGGATTTGGTTACGAATTCTACAATTTAATTAACGGGAAAGTAATTAAGGCAAGGGAACCCTAGATAACTAAAAATAAACTAACACTAAGCCTAAGAAATGATAAAACGAAGCTACACTAAGTCCTAGGGTGCTAAAACGCAAAAACGTAAAAACGGTAAAACAACCCGAGCCATAAACGTAAAAGTTTTGCAATTTAAGGGCTACGGGTGTGAAACCAATTTTCCTACGATCTATTCGACTAAAAATGATTTTAGGAAAAAGCGGAATATTTTTTCGACTTTTAAATTAATTTCTACGAATTAAAATCTATTTAACACTAATTAAATTATTAAAAATACTAAACCATTTTTAAAAATTCTGAAAGTTTACAGAAAACTACCTAAGGTACTATAGAATCTAGGAAAAATGAAAAAAATGGTGGTTGTTATAGAAAATAAGCACGAAATAAGCTCAAAAGAGCTTAAAGCACCAAACTGATTTAAGGGGTAAAAGGTTTGATTGTGTAAAACAAAACAGGACAAGTCCCAAGGGCGCGTTGGTTGGCAGTGTGTGTGTTGAGGCTTTGATAGGCAAGAGGTCAGGGGTTCCCACCTCTTGCTTATTTTTGAAAACTATTTTTTTTTTCAACTTTTCTTTTTGCAATTCAACTAGGGACCTGAATTAACAACTTTTTGTAAAAACTATTCTTTTGAAATCCCTGAAATAAGCTGTTAGAAACAGCTTATCTCAACAGTAAACCAATCAAACACAAACAAACACTCCTTTTGCATTCTTTTAAGCTCAAATAAGCAGTAAGGGGTCTAAATAAGCAAAATGGAGGTGACAAATTTACTAAATCAGTTGCACTATAATCTAGCATAAGCTAAATAATAAGCACATAACTAAGAAAACTCGAGGAAATAACAGTTGGCTTATAAAGGAAATCCTAAACTAATTAGACAATAAGCTAACTAAGGAATTAACAAACACTAAAGGTAGCACAAATAAGCTAAGACCTAGTGATCCTAATCTATACCTAAAAAGCTACTAAGTCTACTGATAAGCTAGAAAGATAAAATGAAAAAGAGAGACTTTGGTGCAGCAAGCTGGCAAACACTAAAAGCAAAAAGGACTGTTTCAGCTTAATTTTAAGCTGCAAGAGTGAGCTTCCAAACAAGGTTAAAGCTGCAAAACAAAGTTAGGGTGGTGGAGATGTAGTGCAAACCAAGTAAGGGACAAAGAGAAGCTGTTTATAGCTTGAAAATAAGCTAACATCAGCTGGCTATTGCTGTTTTTGACTGCTGGTGCAGAACCAAGAAATAGTTGCAGTCAAGATTTTTAACCACCTTTTGACTATGCTAGAGATGATATCAGTACATGAAACTGAAGCTAAAATAAGTTGGGTATAAAAGGATCTGGCAACAACAACTTTTACACCTTTTGATCATCAATTAAGCCAAGAAAAATGCCAAAGATCAGCAGCTACTGCTACTGTCTTGTACAGTTAAGAAAACACACTTTTTTTTACTTGATTCCCATAGAACTTTTTCTAAACCAAACTCAAACTTGTAAAAATGTACTAATAGGCTAAACTGAGTTTGACTTTAAAAGTCAAACGGTTTAAAACTGACCCTTGACCAGTTTCTAAGCATAAACCAAACACACTTTTGCACAGGTTTTGACCCCCATTTTCTTCTCTTGACTTAAATTTGATTTCTAAGAAACACTAAAACTTAATACAAGATTTGAATAAACAAAGTAACTATAATATTAAAGAGATTGATAAAAAGGAATTTTCATTAATAAAAACGGATTACAAAGTAAATAAAACACTAAGACTGATTTAAAATAAAAACTAGGGGTGCCCTCAATGTGGCTACAAGGCTTCCTATTTATACTACTGCTAAAGTCTTCATTCTTCTCTTTCACTCTTCTTTGTGCTTCTGCTGTGAGATAAGTCAAGCAAAAATCCATCCTTGTGTTTCTTTGAACTAATCTCAGCCCTTGATCAGGTAGGTACATAAGAGCAATAATCTGAGCCATCCACTGAGGATTTTTATTCTTGGATTGCCACAGTGGCAAGTCATGGGGGAAGGGGTAGTGGGTTTGGGAGTTGGGATTATTTGGGTAAAGAGATGAAGGTGGGTCTTGGTTTAGGTGTAGCTGGGTAAAAGGGTAAATGGGGGTGGAGTGTTTGGGTTGAAGAGAAAGAAGCTTAGGGTATCTAGGGTTTTCTAGGAGATTGGTAAAGGTTGTGTGGGCGGGAAAAATGGGGAAGAAGAAGGAGCGGGTTAGGTTTTGTTATCAGTGTTTTGACCGGGTATGGGTTGGGTAAGGATTTGGGTTGTGGGTTGGATTGGTAATACATGGGCCATAGTTTGTATAATGGACTTAGGCTTAGATTATTAGTCCATTTAAACATTAGGGGACCAAATGTGTAACATCCGAACATCCAAGGACCATTAATGTAATCTCTGCAAAGTATTCCAAGGGCCTTTCTTGTGAATCTCAAATAAACCAAGGGACCGAATCTGTCATTTGTGATACTTGAAGGACTGAAATTGTAGTTTTCCAAAAATTCTCAAAAAGACCAATTTTGACAAGTAAGAATTACCAAAGGACTAAAAATGTTTATTTTCCAAATTAAAATGTCCAGGGGTAAATTCTGTCATTCTTTGAAATTCCAGGGACTAAAGTTGCCATTTTTTAAAAGTTGGGGGACTGAAACTGCCAGTTATGCAAACTTTGTTCGTTTTTCATTAGTTTTGCATCTGAAACATATAAAACACAATTTTGAGATATTTTTAGTATTTTGATGCTTTTCGGAGTGTTTTTAAATGTTTTGCAGCTCAGTTTTGACCTAAAATGATGAGTGAATACGCACTCATCAAATCCCCCACACTAAAACATTGCTAGTCCCTAGCAATCTTTTGAGAAAACTTAATGGATTTGAGTCTCTTTACCAAAAGCCATTACTTCTGGAGTAGCCAAATGTTTTAGTTCAAGTGAGAACTATGGTACACTGATAACCATGTGATTTTGAGCAAACCACCAGCTTTCAACGGTTTTGATTTGTCTTTACCAGAAGCCGTACCCTTCTGGACTAGCCAACTCTTAGATAAATTATCACTATTATCTTTGGTGAGTCGATTACCAATTATGGATTTCCAACTGCCTTTACCACAAGCCATAAACTTGCGGGCTAGCCAACTCTTCACTAATTAAAGATATGGTGAGCTGAACACCATACAATTTTGGGCAAATTGCAAGCCGTCAACGGTTTTGATAAATCTTTACCAAGAGCCGTTTGCTCCTGGATTAGCCAATCCTTTAGTCTTACAGACATGGCGGACTGATAACCAAATGAGAAAGTGTAAAACACTTACTCCAAAAAAAATTTTGGCCAAAAACGGGGGAATTGGGTGGTAAAACATATGATAAAATTCGCGAGAATTCCCCCCCACACTAGAAATGAATATTGCCCTCAATATTCAAAGTACCGGCGGTTATGCCGAAAACTGAGAACGTAAAAGGGAAATACTACGGCCATTATTCGAAGATTTTTTTTTTTTTTTTTTTTTTTTTTTTTTTTTTTTTTTTTTTTTTTTTTAAACATGTGGGGCAATCCCCCCCACACTAGGGTGGTAGAAAGTAGAAAGAAATCAGAAATACGGGTGAAAACCCATATAGTGTGCTACTGTTTTTGATAATCGAGTCGCTAGCTTGACTCGACCCCGAATTCATTTGTTCTTGGGGAAGCAACGTGGAAAACCAATCTCGATCGGACTTTCGTTCACAATGTTTGGACAAACATTTGAACATCAGAAAGTTCCACACCGATGAGATACACCCGCGGTATTGTTAATAGTAGAAACTATAAAGGATGATACCGGGGTCAAAGATGGTGTCCTCATTCCCGAAAGAGAAAAGGGAAGAGCAACCACACCATCTGTGAAGAATGGAATAAAGACGTACATGAGAATGCAAGTCCATTCCTCATCAGAGAGAAGCAAATCACCAGTTTTGACATTTTTAAGCTTAAACTTGGAGCTTAGATGGTGATTGTCAAGAAGATGTCCGGGAGGGAGGGTTGGAAATGGTTCTTCATTCAACAGATTTTCCAGAAAAAGGATGTCTCCCTCCGGATCAAAGTAAGTGTTATCAATTCCTGTTGGAATTGACTCATCACTAAGAAAGGCATCGACTTCATTCCAAAAGTTGTCATCTTCCTCATCCGGAGTGAGAGAAGGGATGGAAGAGTCGGGAATAAGAAGACTAGGGGATGATGGATCATTGTTGAGCAATTCATCAATGGGAAGAATGTCTCCCATTGGATTACAAACATCATCATCCAATTCAGATGAAACCGAAGAGAATTTGGTTTCATTCACAGAGTTCACAAACTCGATGCGATAAACTAATTCCGGAGGTGGGACAAGTGGTGTGCTCTTAGAGCTAGCAATTTCCACCACTTCCGATAGAGTCTCCGATTCTAGATCATCATCATCAAGAACACTCTGGACTTCCTTGGTACAACATTCAAACCATTTGTTTGAGCTAGGGTTGATTTTCAAAGCTTTTAGCTCAGCACGTTTTTGGTGACTCCTTTTAACCGTGAAATTTGAGAGTGTTGCATTGATTCTTTCAGATTTTTGATCAATTGTGGCAACACTATGTTTTATATAGGGTTTGGAGTTCTGGTTGCTATTAAACGTGAGTTCTTCGTTGTCAACCCGTATGGTCAACTCTTCAGCAAATACATCGATTAGAGCACGGCTCGTTCTCAAGAAAGCTCTCCCTAAGATGAGGGGAACTCTAGGATCTGCACCAAAGTCTACTACAACAAAGTCAGTAGGAAAGTGAAACTTCCCTACTTTCACCACGACATCCTCGGCTATCCCAAGCGGACGAGTTTGGGTACGGTCCGCCAGCTCGAGTGTCATACAAGTGGGTGAAAGTTTAGGAAGAGACAGTTTCTTCCATACTGAGAGTGGCATGAGGTTAATGCTAGCCAAGATCGGCCAAGCGGAGCATTGAAACATTCCCAAGAAATCACACGGGATTAAAACCGCCCGGGTCTTCAAGCTTTTTGGGAAGCTTATTAAGAATGGCCGCTGAGCATTGCTCATTTAGAGGGGTTTTAGCCATCTCAGATAACTTATCTTTGTTGGTCAGTAAGCCCTTAAGCGTGGATGCAAATTTAGGCATTAGAACGAGAGCATCAACGAAGCTTATATCAAAGTGAAGCTCATTGAAGATTTGGAAAAAATTTTCCATTTGCTCTTTGTTTTTGTCTTTGAGCTTCTCATCATTCATTCTTGATGGGTAAGGAAGCTGACTAGACTTTTGAGCCGGGATGGAAGTGTTTTCTGGCTCAGAATTTGTCTTTGGAACTTCGGGTTCCGGACTTGAGGCTTGGACTACCGAAGGTGGGACGTGTGCGGTACTTCGTGGGCTTGAATAATGCACCTTGTCCGTTGTCTCCTTGGTAACTTGACTCAATGCCACGGAGGAGGGGCATTGGAGTCGAAGGTCCATTGTGCGTCTTACCACTACGAGTGGTGACGGCTTTCAACTCGGCATTTGGATTAGGAATTGTATTGCTTGGGAGTCCTCCAGAAGATGATGAAGCTTTGTTCATATTCATGTTCATGAAACTGCTCATCATATTCTTTAACTCATTTGTCTGCCGAGATAATGTAGTATCAATTTCCCTTTTTAGCTCACCTCTCATGTTATTGATCTGAGTTTGCATTGAACGCATGTTTGACTCAGTCATTTTCATGAAGTCATTTGGCATGGGAGCTTGAGGGGGTTGTTGATAACTTTGATGATTAGGAGCTTGATATGGTTGGTTGAAATTGTTCCGGTTCTGATTGAAATTTTGAGAGTTATTGAAGTTTTGTCCTTGATTTGGAACAAAACGATTCTGATTGCCATGGTTTTGCACAGGGGGAAAACCAGGTGGTGTCATACCGCTAGGTGCACGGTGTTGAGGATCGACTTGTGGTCGGTATTGATTGTGGTTTACAGAAGCTACGGGAGCTTGGTAAAAGAAGCATCGGTTGCTTGACAATCATAATACGCATGTGGACCACTACAAGTTTCACACACCTTGTTCACGGCTTTGATTGGTTCCGGCTTATGAATCTCGCTTTTGATTTCCTTTACTTCTTTCATCATACAACGGATGACGTCCGTTAGAGCGCTAACGGAATGCGGCTAACTCGGAAGAGTTGCCGGATGAAGAAGCAAGAGTGTTCGGAATATTTGCTTTGTTGCGAGAAATAGGAACTTTTGATTTTATTTCGCAAATCTCAATCACATCTTTAGGCTTACGATTCAAGATATTGCCACCGGCGGCTGCGTTCAAAGAATCTTGATCGTTACCGTTCAACCCATTATAAAAGATATTAACTTGTTGAAGCTCCGTGAATTCATGATGGGGCATTTCACGAGGAGATCTTTGAATCTCTCCCATGCCTCTCCAAAGTTTTCATCGAAGTTTTGACGAAATCCAGAAATTTCATTTTTAAGATTAGTCGTCTTTGATGGAGGAAAGAAATAATTGACAAATTTTTGAACAAGATCCTCCCATGTTTCGATGGATCGAGGGGGTTCTTTTTCCAGCCAAATCCGGGCTGCCCCCTCAAGTGAGAACGGAAAGAGCATCAGTTTGATCACTTTTTGTGGCACATCCTTGTAATTGATAGTTGAGGTTAATTTGTTAAACCAACGGATGTGTGCATACGGGTCTTCTCGATCAAACCCGTGGAATTGATTCGTAGACACAAGTTGGATCAAATGCGTCTTCAATTCAAAGTGATCAGAATTGATTGGTGGTAAAACAATGGCATCTCCATAACCCTCGGTGGGTGCCTGGAGCATTTCCGCCATAGTTCGTTCGTCTGCCATATTGTTGTTTGGAATAGTACGAATCTCGGGTTCGACTATTCGGGCAGCACGTCGATGAGAACGTCTTCTAGGAATTTCTACTAGATCACGAAAAGGGCTCAATGATCTAGAAGAACGAGTGCGCATGCACTAGACGAAACTCGAGGAAACAAGAGAATTATGAAAATGGGGAACGAAGAATCTTTTTGGGTTTTACGTTTGCTTGGTTACGGTTACGTCTACGAGCTTGCGAGCGAGTGCGCATGCACTTCCAAAAACAACACTTTCAATTAAAACAAGACCGAGGCAAAACAACAGTGAACTTAAACCAATAATCCCACGTGAAATGGTCACTTCTATAAGTAAAACGCACAAAGGAGCGGAGAGACTTTGTAGGTCAGCGCGAAGCTTATTAAAAACCCGTCTCTTTACAGCCGCAATTTAATGTCAGGCCGTCCTTATACCCCTCACACAGTTTGTTAAACCGATAAAAGTAAACCAAAACACGAGCGACACAAAGGCAAGTTTTAAATCTTTTGTTCGGGAACTTATAATGATAACACCTCAGTTGAGAATGTTATATTGATTGTGTCTTCTATTTATTTAAAACAACAAGCAAAAATCTTTTTGTATTTTTAATCTTTTACATATATATACAAAGAAAAGAAAAATATTTTTGTATTTTTGTATTTTTATAAAAAACAATAACTTCACGAGGAAGGTTCTTCAAGTCACTAATCGCAAAATTCACGATATTGTCGCAACACACCTCCCCGGCAGCGGCGCCAAAATTTGATTCGTTGTGAAGTGAGTGTGAGAAAAACACAAATATCAACAATATCAAAATAACCGTAAAATCCGACAAATCAACCCTTTAGGAAAAAGGTCAACGTGCCAAACCTCACGGGTGTGATAAAAGTGATACCGGGAAGTGATTTCCCCGGGTCGTGTCCCAACGAGGTGTGAATGGAAGGATTCGTTGAGTTTCGTGATTAGAACTTGAATTGGATTTTAAAGATTTTGGATTTGGTTACGAATTCTACAATTTAATTAACGGGAAAGTAATTAAGGCAAGGGAACCCTAGATAACTAAAAATAAACTAACACTAAGCCTAAGAAATGATAAAACGAAGCTACACTAAGTCCTAGGGTGCTAAAACGCAAAAACGTAAAAACGGTAAAACAACCCGAGCCATAAACGTAAAAGTTTTGCAATTTAAGGGCTACGGGTGTGAAACCAATTTTCCTACGATCTATTCGACTAAAAATGATTTTAGGAAAAAGCGGAATATTTTTTCGACTTTTAAATTAATTTCTACGAATTAAAATCTATTTAACACTAATTAAATTATTAAAAATACTAAACCATTTTTAAAAATTTCGAAAGTTTACAGAAAACTACCTAAGGTACTATAGAATCTAGGAAAAATGAAAAAAATGGTGGTTGTTATAGAAAATAAGCACGAAATAAGCTCAAAAGAGCTTAAAGCACCAAACTGATTTAAGGGGTAAAAGGTTTGATTGTGTAAAACAAAACAGGACAAGTCCCAAGCTGGCGTTGGTTGGCAGTGTGTGTGTTGAGGCTTTGATAGGCAAGAGGTCAGGGGTTCGAATCCCACCTCTTGCTTATTTTTGAAAACTATTTTTTTTTTCAACTTTTTCTTTTTGCAATTCAACTAGGGACCTGAATTAACAAATTTTTGTAAAAACTATTCTTTTGAAATCCCTGAAATAAGCTGTTAGAAACAGCTTATCTCAACAGTAAACCAATCAAACACAAACAAACACTCCTTTTGCATTCTTTTAAGCTCAAATAAGCAGTAAGGGGTCTAAATAAGCAAAATGGAGGTGACAAATTTACTAAATCAGTTGCACTATAATCTAGCATAAGCTAAATAATAAGCACATAACTAAGAAAACTCGAGGAAATAACAGTTGGCTTATAAAGGAAATCCTAAACTAATTAGACAATAAGCTAACTAAGGAATTAACAAACACTAAAGGTAGCACAAATAAGCTAAGACCTAGTGATCCTAATCTATACCTAAAAAGCTACTAAGTCTACTGATAAGCTAGAAAGATAAAATGAAAAGAGAGACCTGTTGGTGCAGCAAGCTGCAACAGCAAAGGGACCTGTTTCAGCTTAATTTTAAGCTGCAAGAGTGAGCTTCCAAACAAGGTTAAAGCTGCAAAACAAAGTTAGGGTGGTGGAGATGTAGTGCAAACCAAGTAAGGGACAAAGAGAAGCTGTTTATAGCTTGAAAATAAGCTAACATCAGCTGGCTATTGCTGTTTTTGACTGCTGGTGCAGAACCAAGAAATAGTTGCAGTCAAGATTTTTAACCACCTTTTGACTATGCTAGAGATGATATCAGTACATGAAACTGAAGCTAAAATAAGTTGGGTATAAAAGGATCTGGCAACAACAACTTTTACACCTTTTGATCATCAATTAAGCCAAGAAAAATGCCAAAGATCAGCAGCTACTGCTACTGTCTTGTACAGTTAAGAAAACACACTTTTTTTTACTTGATTCCCATAGAACTTTTTCTAAACCAAACTCAAACTTGTAAAAATGTACTAATAGGCTAAACTGAGTTTGACTTTAAAAGTCAAACGGTTTAAAACTGACCCTTGACCAGTTTCTAAGCATAAACCAAACACACTTTTGCACAGGTTTTGACCCCCATTTTCTTCTCTTGACTTAAATTTGATTTCTAAGAAACACTAAAACTTAATACAAGATTTGAATAAACAAAGTAACTATAATATTAAAGAGATTGATAAAAAGGAATTTTCATTAATAAAAACGGATTACAAAGTAAATAAAACACTAAGACTGATTTAAAATAAAAACTAGGGGTGCCCTCAATGTGGCTACAAGGCTTCCTATTTATACTACTGCTAAAGTCTTCATTCTTCTCTTTCACTCTTCTTTGTGCTTCTGCTGTGAGATAAGTCAAGCAAAAATCCATCCTTGTGTTTCTTTGAACTAATCTCAGCCCTTGATCAGGTAGGTACATAAGAGCAATAATCTGAGCCATCCACTGAGGATTTTTATCCTTGGATTGCCACAGTGGCAAGTCATGGGGGAAGGGGTAGTGGGTTTGGGAGTTGGGATTATTTGGGTAAAGAGATGAAGGTGGGTCTTGGTTTAGGTGTAGCTGGGTAAAAGGGTAAATGGGGGTGGAGTGTTTGGGTTGAAGAGAAAGAAGCTTAGGGTATCTAGGGTTTTCTAGGAGATTGGTAAAGGTTGTGTGGGCGGGAAAAATGGGGAAGAAGAAGGAGCGGGTTAGGTTTTGTTATCAGTGTTTTGACCGGGTATGGGTTGGGTAAGGATTTGGGTTGTGGGTTGGATTGGTAATACATGGGCCATAGTTTGTATAATGGACTTAGGCTTAGATTATTAGTCCATTTAAACATTAGGGGACCAAATGTGTAACATCCGAACATCCAAGGACCATTAATGTAATCTCTGCAAAGTATTCCAAGGGCCTTTCTTGTGAATCTCAAATAAACCAAGGGACCGAATCTGTCATTTGTGATACTTGAAGGACTGAAATTGTAGTTTTCAAAAATTCTCAAAAGACCAATTTTGACAAGTAAAATTACCAAAGGACTAAAAAAATGTTTATTTTCCAAATTAAAATGTCCAGGGGTAAATTCTGTCATTCTTTGAAATTCCAGGGACTAAAGTTGCCATTTTTTAAAAGTTGGGGGACTGAAACTGCCAGTTATGCAAACTTTGTTCGTTTTTCATTAGTTTTGCATCTGAAACATATAAAACACAATTTTGAGATATTTTTAGTATTTTGATGCTTTTCGGAGTGTTTTTAAATGTTTTGCAGCTCAGTTTTGACCTAAAATGATGAGTGAATACGCACTCATCAGTAGACTCTTGAAGCACAATGGTTGTCGTTCTGGGAACATCATAACAACATAACTCACTTAGTATTGCATCCAAGTTGGTAAAAAGCCTCTATGTACGCACACTACTTCTCCTTCTTCAGTCTTAAGCACAAATTCCTTCGTAATCCAATCACGGAAGATGAAATAGCAACTTCTCCCTCCTGATGGTTGCGAGCAATCGGAATCATCATAATGTTGCGTACATGCCGTATTACCTTCTTGGTGCAATATTAACATCATAGCTTGATCATAATTTCCGTGAGAATATGTCGCAAAAATATACTCTCAATAATTTTCTCTAACCAACCATTAATCGAACCTCCTTTGAATTCACCGGCTAATTGTAATGACCACATATGAAGAAAACCCGATACGACTAACTTGAAAAGGAAGTAAGCATCCCAACTTTGTGACTTACTGCTTGTTCTAAATTCTTGACCAATCCACAACAACGTGTGACACTGAGCACTACAACGTAACTCCTTAAAGTGATGGTTACACACTGTGAGCACTACAACGTTACTCCTTACATCAGTTATATCCAGATTGTCAATTCAAAATCACTTCAAGTGACAGTAATACCCCAACAAGTTATCTTGAGACATGCAACCAACCAACCAACGTCTCAATGATAAAGAAGTCCACCCATGAAATATCACTTCTATTCCTCGTCAATAATACCGTACAAAAACCCCGTAGTCATTATTCAAATTTTCCTCGAGCCGTGAATTGTTGTATCCTTCCGTGAAAATATACCATACCAGAAATACCACTCTTAAAATCAAATTTAAATATTTGTATCCAAAAATTCTTATGAAGGAGAAATTTCGGATAACAAGATTTGTAAGTCAATTTCTTTCCGAACGGACGTTAACCCATTCCAATCCATCAAGTCACTACTCAGCCCATATATCAACTATCAAATAATAGCCCACGATCCATATATGTATCAATTGTAGCGCAATATTTGCTCGGTTCAAGTCCAATGAAGAGTAACCCGATCCAATTCCATATTGATATCCGGTATAAAGGATAACAATATCCCAAACCTAACCCTAAAACACACTTAGATACATAACGCCTACCATCCAAGATGTTTTATTCTTTCTCCCAAAAAAATCACTCCTGAAACAAATCCCTTCTCATCATCTCAACCAAATCATAGCTCCTCTATATTTAATCATCATAAACGAATCATCCAAACACAAATACATCCTAATCCGACCCTTGTCTTCATGTGCTTCTTAATCCGAGTCACGAAATCAAAGAAAATGACTTCAAGATCATTAGAATATGGTCTCGGGTAGGTGTAATTGTTGTATATTCGTTTGTATTTTCGTTTAAGTTCTAAACCGAACCAAGAATGTGAATTAACATACTTGTTACATTCATTTCATTATGTTCGGATAGTTAAACATTTATAGATCAATGATGATGATATTTCAATTGAAACAATCTTGAAAAAGATTGCAAAAAAATTGAAAGGAATCTGAGATTGTTTTAATTTTTTGTTTTCGGTATATTGATTCATGGTAGAGTGATGGAGGGTTTGAGTTGAGATTTATATGAATTTAGGATAGAGAGGTTGTTGTTGGATTTGGATCGACTCAGTCGAGTTTCCCCTTTTTGATTTCACAGACTGATGATGGTTTAAGTGAACCTGAGGTCGAGTTGATTTTTGGTATATGGTATTTGATGTTTGTGGTGATGGTCTTGTTTATTTTACGCGTAACTTCCTTTTTTCTCTTCAAATCCTTATGCGTAAGACATGTCTTGGTCCTTATGCGTAGCCTTACGCGTAACTTCATGCTTATGCGTAAGCATACGCGTAAACATATGCGTAGGCCATTTCTTAGGCGTAAGCCAAGGCTTAAGCATAAAAGACCTTACGCGTAAAATTTCTTACGCGTAACTTCACAGTTACGCGTAACTACTCTGTATATGCTCCTTATTCGTAGAAAACTAGGGTTTTGACCCAGTTGACTTTTTTCCGGCGAGTTTTTCCGACAAAAATTTCCGACCATCGTCATACAAAAACCCTGAAAAGCATAAACATGCTTCTTTTTGTCTGTTTGACCATGAAAAGATGACGGTTTGACCACTAATATTTCACTGATATTTTGGTACAAAAAAAAGTCATAAAAGATTAGACACAAGACTGTTTTGACAAGATATGACCCAAGACAGATGTGAACAAATGAAAGACCAGTACTTTTTGTTTTGACCAACAAAAGGATACTAAACATAGTTTAAAACTGTTTACCCACAAATCGGAAAAAAAAATTTCCGACTACAAAAATAGCACAAAACAGTTAAAAAACATGTATAAAAACCAACATAAATCAACACAAGATAACCATGGCTCTATACCACTTGTTAGGATCGAAAAAGTATAAGATTTATGTGGTTTGGAGGTCGTGGTTGGTGGAAGAAGATGAACATCTTCATCCTTTTTAGAGAGAGAAACTAGAGAGAGGGAGGAGAAACAATGGATAACTTTATTGATAAGAACAAAATAAACACACACCTAATGATTCACCCTCATGGAGAGTCATGAGGGGTATTTATAGGCTCAACAAACCTTAACTTTGCCACTTAAACGATACTAGTCCCAATGGGCAAAGTATACTACGCATCTAGTCCAATTCACGTAGGTGACGTTATCTTTATAAAAAAGCGAGGCTAACATAAATAGTTTGAGCCAATAGTTTACTAACACACTTACGCTTTCACATAAAACACTAAACAAGTAAAAGTGATTTTATGATTTAGTAATACATATGTACAACAACTAGTGTTTACATATTGGGCAAATATATACATAAATAGTATGTATCATAATGGGTAATACAATGGGTAGAAGTTTAAGTATTTGACCCATTAACTAAATACATTGAATGTGGTTGGGTAAAACCCAAAGTCCATGACCCATACCCATGGAGCATAACCTATAACCCATTGTATGACATCATGCATAAGTCATAATGGGTATAACCCATGACCCATGAATTTACCCCATGACCCATGGGCTAGATGCATTGCATCTTATAGATACATTGTATCTACTTGGATACCCATGGTACAAAGTCTAGGACCCATGACCCATAACCCATGACCCATGACCCAAAACCCATGGGCAAAGAGGAGCGTCCCACGGATCCTCAGGAATACACTAGACGGATCCCTCAAGTGAGGGATCCGTGGAATAGTAGCACTTTTTCCTCTATAAATAGTGATCCATTTCTTCATTGCAACTCACCCCTTTCATAAATATTTTCTCTTTAAGTTGTAAACTCTCTAACCACAGATCCAAGTGATCTTTGTATGTAGTTTTGTTTTTGTGTGATTCTCTAGGTTCCTCTTAAAGGCGAGATCACCACCTCTTGAAGTCGATCAAGCTCAAGTCCATGAGTTGCCATGCTTCGTCATCATCAAGACTACTGAGGTTCTCTTATTGATAGTTCTCTTCTTTCTCATTAAAAGTGTAGTGTCAAAGACATAAGTGAAAGATGTCTAAAGGGTCAAGATGAAGACATTAGTGAAAGGTGTCGAAGAGTCAAAGTAAAGGCATTAGTGAAAGGTGCCGAGTGTCCGTATTGAAAGCACTAGTGAAGGGTGCTTTGAAGTCAAGTCTAAAGGCATTATGAAAGATGTCTAGAAGTCAAGTCACAAGGCATTAGTGAAAGCTTCCAAAAAGTCAAGTCAAAGGCATTAGTGAAAGGTGCCTAAAGTGTACATTCGATATGGTGTGTCAATGTACAAGATAAATTTATATTGGGTCAAAGGATATTGATATCCTTGTTGATGTTGTCATAAGGAGTGGGTCTCCTTAGGGATAGGATTTGTGTATTATTGGGTAGTAGTTCCTCCTTTGTAATAGAACTTGGTATCTAGCCTTATACCGGATAAAAGGTAGGCGACGTTGTGATAGGTTTGGTTCTACTTCGTGGAAGAACCCGATATCTAGCCTTGTACCAGATAAAAGAGTAGGCAACGTTGTGAAGGCTTCTCCGCCACAAGGAGTTGGTGTTGTGTAGTGATTACGAACTCTCGAGTAGGTGACTCAGGGAGTGGAGTAGGGCAAGGAAGGTGTCCTTGTAGCCGAACCACTATAAATACTCGCGTTGTGGTTTTGTTCTTCTTACTCTTTATCTTAGCTTTTATTCATCTATACGCTTGTCTATCAACATCCAACACACACGTACAAATAGATTGACATAAGTTACTCTAAATAGTTTAAAACCAAGTTTTAATCGGTAAAACTATTCAACCCTCCCCCCCTTCTAGTTTTCCACAATTGGCATCAGAGCTTTGTTACCAAGTTTCTTAGAGTATATTGTACTATAAAAACTTGAGACGATCCGTGCTTAATTGAAAACTAAAAAGAAGGTCTTTTACAAAAATAAACACCATGTCTTAAAAACACTTTTGTAGGATGTTGATTAAATGACAGCAATATTTTTTTTTCTTATTTACCTTACTAGATTGCACTAACCTTCCTTATCATTTTGATTAGTTAAAAGCTCATATTTATCAAGCCATAGGAATTGCTTGGTAACAAGATTACCTTCCCCAAGAAGGTATCTTAATCACGAAGGAACCGGAGTTCTCTATTGACATTTTTTCTGTCATTAGAAAGACACTCATAAGTGCATTAGAGGTCTCGTCATGTCTCATGAGTATGAGTTCGACTTTTCACTCACTTATGTTTACATCCCTAACATCTCTCTTGAGCCTAACACACCTGGCAATCATGTCCGTGGGTTCAATAATCTCGAAACTCGTCACTTCCATGAAGGACGTATTGTCGACACACCTCTACTATACGAAGAAGGTATCAATACCTCTTTCCGAACCATAGGACTAGAATGTCTTCTCGGAATTAACGAGAAAATATGTCCAAGGTTTGTATTGGAATTCTTCCGTCAAGTTGAACTCGTTCGTAATGAGGATCGATCTCTATCTCTTTGGTTTTGGATCAAAAACCAAAAGTTTGTTTTAACCCTTGGGCAATTTGCTCACATTCTTCGAATTCCAAATCATGGACAATGTGCCTTCACTGAAGATTGGTCTCTTGATTCTCTCTTCAACCATCGTGAAGAAAATAGTCCATATTGTTCACACATATATTCCCCTCAAGACTTGACTCGCATGTTATGAAAACCTCGACCCTATTACTCTGATCCAAACATTATTTATACACGGGATATCCGAGAAGAGTACAAGCCTCTCGGACTCATCCTACGTGAAAATGTTTGGAGTCTTAGGGGAAATCGAGAAATCCTTCCCGCTTGTTGTGCTCACATAATGTATTGTTTGCTAACACAACAACCATACAATCTCACCTATTTCTTCGCGAGGCGAATTGTAAACCTCTTAGGCAACAAGAACAAACTAATCCCTTATGGAATTTTCTTGACACGCCTTTATCATCACATCATGTACTTCCACCCTCAATTTCAAAGTTCGTTGTACGTACTCGTGAATAAGATGATGGAACCTCTTAACACATTTCTCATGAAGTCTTTCTTCATCCCTGAATCGGCAAATACTCATCATCCATTTGACGATCCATCTAGCGAAAACGCTCAAGAGACTTAGTTTTCTTTCCAAATAGGCTCCATCCTTAGATTTCATCTTTTATCATTGTAATGTAATTTCTCTCATGAAATAAAACATTTAACGTTTGATGTTTCAATTATATTATTGTTCAAACTTCTTAGAAAACATTGTCCTTGAAATACGATGCCTTGTGCAACCTTTGCATACCTTTTGTAAAAGTACTGTTTTGCAGGAGCCGGATCCATCACCTTGTACTAGAAGGATCCCTCCACTTAGGGGACCGTGAGATCCGGGCAAACAGAAATGCAATTGCAGTCTTTATACTTCAAACCATGATTCCTAGACTACTTGACACTAGCTGAACATAATGCCTTAGGATCTCTTAAGTCTTGCTCACGCTTAGTAAGATTCACTCTCACACATAGCTCATTTAAGATCACACTCAAGGTGCTTTTCGATTTATCATTACACCAAAACTTATCATTCTTCTGCTCTTATACTCACACATCATCTCTCACATGTTAATACATCTAGTTTTATAAATCTCTCAATTTTTGCAAATTGATTTTAGTCAACCTTACCTCAAAATGGGTCAAATTATAGTTTTTTTATTTCCTATAACTTTTAAGATATTTTCCAAAAATTATCTTAAGTTATTATCTGGTCTCTAGGTTCATTTAGCTCCACTTGACACTCTCAAATTTTCTAGTGTCATCTTTGGTCATTCATTGGTACTCATAAAAGTTCCATTTTCTTCCATAAAAGGCAATCATTAGTTACATCACTCATTGCCCTTGATCATTTAAGTACCCTTTCATTTATAACACTTAGGAAGACTAAATCACTCAAGAGGAATAGGTATTAGACCTTACAAACATCATTTTTCTCCTTTCTTAGCGGCTGAGAGCCGGATCCCTAGGATTAGCCTAGACGGATCCCTCATTGGAGGGAACCGTGGGATCCGGGTGACAGATTCATCTTAACTCTAGCTAAAACAATCATTTCAAGCTCATCTTGCTAACTTGAACACTCCATCTTATCTTAATTAAGTCCGTAGTTCAGTGAAACTCTGAAGTTGACTCTTGTGCATATCAATCATCACATTCCAAAGGATCTTAGTGGGTTAAGTCTTGAATGCACTTGTCAAATCTTTTCCTTTATAAACCATCTTGTTAAGAATCCTAAATTCATCATCTACATCCTCATTCTCAGCACTTAGAAATTTTTACAAACCTCGTTTAATCATCTCATCATGAGAAAAGCTCCTAACTCATCCACCAAAGGACCACCCAAGAAAATTGCTCGTGTTGTACACGAAATTTCCTCAACCTAATCATTTCCTGTTAAATCCACAAATGGTAGGATCTCCCCTCCACCTATCAAACCAATCCCCAAAAGGATTGTTCCCACAAAACTACCAATGCCAAACACCACTATACCCCTAATTTCCACTAAACCATCACCCTTAGTGCCTAGAGACATATCATTCACCACTCCACTCTCATCACCACACCTCTAAAATCTAGAGGACTTGCCTCCTAGGCCATCACATCCTCCACCATTGCCAACATTCTCAATGGAAAGAATAGCGCAACAAAATCAAGATGTTGAATCAACACTAGCCCCGGCATCCTTTTCTCCGTCACCCTCAAATAGTCCATTTTGGATTATGAGGAATCATCAAAGTCAACCACCCGACCACATAGAAGTTGACACCTCTCTACCTCCGCCATCATCCTTAGTTGAGCCATCATCGAATGTGCCTCCACCAATCCCTCCTTCTTTTGAGGATCCTCAACCCTCTTCACTTGATCCTTCACATCAAGCCATTTCCTTTCTACCACCACCACTTTCTAGCCATGACAAATATTGTTATCATTGTCAACATGTTGAAATCTTGATACACGAAGTACGTGAAGATCAACGTTTCATGTTCTATCACCTCCTCGAACGTTTCGACGAGATCAACAAACCCAAACAACCTTGAGCTTAAGGAGTCAAGTGGTGTCCTAGTTTTAAGATTATTTTAGATAGGATAGGAATGATATTTCATGTTTAATCATTCTCTTAGTTTTAGAGATTTGTAGATCGTTTCTCGTAGTTTTATTGAATGAGATTACATGTTATATGCCATATTGTTTTGAATATATGTATGCTATTTTAATACATATCTCACTTTGATGTTAACATCAGTTGTTGCATCACCATTGCTGTCTTGAGATTTCAGACAGACGAATCCTTACGTTTTGTCTAGACGGATCCCTCCAAGGAGGGAACCGTGGGATCCGTACTACAGAAGACTTGTTTTCTACTAACTTAAGTCTTATTTTGCAGGAAATTATGCATTATATACTTGTTTTCTAACCTTTGTTTTGTAGATTTTCAATAAACACATGAAGACTTTGACACCCTAAGCTAGGGTGAGTTTTTGTGTCAAAGCAATATGTTAATACAAATAAGCCGTAAAAACGTTTATTTATATTTTACGATCTTCTAAATGTTTTGTCGATAACAAACGTAAAATCATTTTAACGTAACAAATAAAATACGTAAATGGTTTGAGCCAATAGTTTTCTAACACACTTACGTTTTCACATAAAACACTAAAACAAGTATAAGTGATTTTATGATTTAGTAATACATATGTACAACAACTAGTGTTTACATATTGGGCAAATATATACATAATTAGTATGTATTATAATGGGTAATACAATTTGGTAGAAACGTAAGTATTTGACCAATTGACCAAATACATTGAACGTAGTTGGGTACAACCCAAATTCCATGACCCATACCCATGGAATTTGACCCATAACCCATTGCATGACATCATGCTTATGTCATATATGGATAATTCCATGACCCATGGTTTTAATCCATGGCCCATAGTTTTAATCCATGAACCATGGACTAGATGCATCACATCTTGAAGGTACATTGAACCTATTTGATATCCATGACCCATAACCCATGACCCAAAACCCATGGGAAAAAGGGAGCGTCCTAAGGATCCCAGTTAATACACTAGACGGATCCCTCAAGAGAGGGATCCGGGGAACAGTAGCTGTTTTCTCTCTATAAATAGTGAGCCATTTCTTCATTGTTTCTCACCCCTTTCTCACATATTTTCCCTTTGAGTTATAAACTCTCTAACCTCAGATCCAAGTGATCTATGTATGTAGTTTTGTTTTTGTGCGATCCTCTAGGTTCCTCTTAAAGGCGAGATCACCATCTTTTGAAGACGAGCAAGCTCAAAGTCCATGAGTTGCCATGCTTCGTTATCATCAAGATTACTGAGGTTCTCTTGTTGATAGTTCTCTTCTTTCTCATAAGAAGTGTAGTGTTGAAGACATTAGTGAAAGATGTCTAAAGGGTCAAGACGAAGACATTAGTGAAAGGTGTCGAACGTCCATATTAGAAGCACTAGTGAAAAGTGCTTGGAAGTCAAGGTTAAAGGCATTGATGTAATATATTGGATTTCACTAACACATCATAACACATAACAAGCGGGCGTATGATTTTAGGTTTTAGAGAGAGAAAGTTAAGAGGTTTTGGGAACTTAGAGAGAGAAAGTAAAAGTATTATTATGAGCTCCAACCCTCTACCTTGGGAGGTAGAGGGTATTTATAGTATCATACATAAACGCCACCTACGGGCTGTGGATCAAGCATACAGTGGGTAAAGACCCGTCCATCCTCCACGGTGTTACTTAACTAAATACTACCTAACATTAAATAACTACGAATACGAGCTTTCTAACGATTATATATACTTGTGGTGACCGACACTTTAATAACTGGATTTACTAAATCCTAACAATCTCCCCCTAAGGGAGGTCACCTCAAATTACATTGAATACAAACAGATATTACATTAAGATAGTTCTTGGATTCTTGTTTAAGTTCATTGCTCTGAAGCTCGTAGTCTTTGATTCTTCATGTTTTGCATGTTTGGTTAATCCAAGTGGAGGTCTTTAACTGATCCATGTGATAATGAGTTTTGAGTCAGCTTTAAGATCATTGGCTACCATAAATCTCTGACTCTTCCTTTGTAGTGTTGACTTTATGTGATGTTGTGACTTTTGGACCGACATGCTCACATTCTGGATCATGATTTCTTCTCATCAGAGTAGCGAAAGCTTTAGTTGATTCATGATATTTGCAGCAGCGTAGCAGAAGCATGGAGTGAAAATATCAGAGTCGTTGATGCACTTATCATGATTTCTTTAGAAATGAATGTGTTGTGTGAGCATGCGGCTATGGATTGACCCCTCCATTCTGAACAGCTGCAAACGTCGGGTGTACCTGCATACAACAGTTAGCAATAAAGCGCACGAAAGTGTCTTTGATCACTTTCGTTGAATTGAGGTACACGACCAAAGGTTCCCCGTTGATCAGTACAAGTATTGCCTGTGATCAGGTATTATTCCAAAGAATCTCCTTGACAGGGTTTCGCAGTTGTTCTAGTTGTTCTCAAACCGGAACGTCTCAAAGAAGACAACACGGAGTGAGTGAACCAGCGAATTGAGATTCACTGATTGATGAAAAATGATTTGAAAAACAATCGTGTATTGCTTAGTATATAAAGGGTTTTGCAATACAACGAAAGTTTTATGGTAAATCAATTATCAATCATAAACACCCTTTTAATTTTGAAAAATTAATACACAGTCGATGTGCTATAGAAAAGAATTTTTGAGCACAACGACCGGTTTTTCAAAGGCATCCGTCAATCCATTTCCTGGACCAAGGTTGATTCAATATTGAATCACCCCATCGTTTCTATCCAGTTGTCACATGGTTGATCTATTGGATAGATCTCACATGCCACCTACCAAGAGCTTGTTTGATGTTGGCTCCAGAAGGCTTTCCATCTTCATTATGAATATGTTAGTATATCACTCAGATGTTCTGGCACTACCACAAGGATAATGCGTAGGACTCTTAAAATATATTCTCTCTTTCCACATTGTGTGAAACAGAGAGTCTTCATTGACAGTGTCCTAATGAGATTGATTGATGATCTCATGGCTCTAGACTCAATTGTGCACATTTGGTTCCTATGCCGGAGACTAGGGAGAGAGTCTCCTTCTTCAATATCAACATTCTCTAAGAGAAAGTCGATAGATAATGTAGGTTCCCCGTGAGAATGAAACAAGCCCTTTTAAGAGGAACTTGAGTAGCTTGGGAAGTTTAGTGCAGTGCATCACTGGGTCCATGACGTCTTGTCTTTAATACCAGTGTTACCTTGGTAACAGCTAGTAGCATATGTATTGAACCCGGTTACTACCCTAAGGTTGAATTATTGGAGGGCTATTTCTTTTCACCCCTTTTTCACATTCATTTATTTTTCATTCTTCAACCCCTTCAGTGCTTACCGAGACTTCATTACTAGAACCTTTTTGGGTTTATTCCAGTACTAGCTCTGTCTCAGTCAACACTCTTTCCATTTCGCACTTTTCTCCTTTTTTCATCATACCTAAGAACTCTACACTATCTAGTGGATTGTCCCTGGGTAGATCCCTCCGGATCTGGCGGGATCGTGGGAAAGAATACCTATCCTAACCATCCTTATAACACCATGCATAAAGTAAATTGGTCGGTCTTTTGGTATTGTTCTTTCCTTCTCGAAACCAATTGAAAAATCATTTGGAAAATCAATCGAGGTACTTGTGATATAAAATCAAAACATTTTGTACCTTAATTGTTTTGATCATTTAGAAATGCTCCCCCTCAACATGTGCACATGATTTGAAATTGTTTAGCACATGGAGGCAAGATTTCTTTGAAATATTTTCTAGATCACAATTTCCGAAGAAAAGGCCATTTGAATTTCTTGGTAAATTCTCCCCCTCAAAATGTGCGTTGGTTATTTGAAATCATTTAACACATAGAGGAAGGAGATCTTTGAAGAACTTTCACGATCACACATCTATTATGAAACCATTTAGAAAATCAATCAAGGTACTTTATGTTGAAACATAGAAATCTTTGTACCTTGATAGTTTGTTATCTCTTGAAATGCTCCCCCTCAATATGTGCTTCGAGATTCGAAAGCGTTTAGCACATATTAGGGAAAACCTGCACATAGAGACAAATTAATCACGTTTCAATCCTTTTTGGTTTGATATAGATGCTTCCCTTTAACATGTGCATGGAAAATTTGAAATCGTTTGAAACATGTAGGGATGAGAGCTTGCTAATCACTTATAAAACCATTTATCTAATTATCAGTTTAAATCCAATTTAAATCACAAATTCTCCCCCGATCACAATTTTCAAATAATTTGAGATTTGTGATCTCTATAGATTTAAATTGTTTTTGAAAGCTTTTGTGGAGAATTGTGACTTGCTTATGAAAACATTTAACCGATAAGGATCAAATCTGATACTTTAAACTCCAATGATTAAACATGCATGAGTATCTTTTGAAAACATGAAATAAGCCTTGGTCTGAACAATTGTATGACAAATAACCTTTTGATTTAATTGAAATCATTCTCCCCCTCAATCAATGACATAAGTTGTTGATTTAGAGTTAGAGATTTTGAAAAATGCAAGTTCAGATGATTTTCAAAAATTGAGTCTGAGTTATTTTTCAAAGCTATTTAGTTTTCATTAGATAACAAATATTTATCAGAAGAATTTATAGAAGGAAAAATATTTGTGAATGAGACATTTGTCTTTTTGGTGACAAACATTTGTTTTTAGAATCATAGCATGAGATTTAAAAAATAACATAAAGCATGGCTCTGTTCTTTCTTTTTAAAGACCGGGTATAGTCCGAAATGACTAGAAACCTTTTGTTTTACTTTCTCTCATTTTTTTATTTTTATTTTTTTTTATTTTTTTTATAATGATTTATGTACATTCGAACAACATCTAAAGACCCGTGTCACTCTTTGAATGACAACACGAAGACCGTAGATGTTATCGAATCAAGAAAAACATGACAAAACGACAATAGTTTTTGAAATTTTTCTAAGATTCTCAAATTTTTATGGATTTTTGAAAGTTTTATATTTTTCTATTTGCTTTATGTTGGTTTTATAATTTTGTATTTTGCTTTTTGAATAAATATGTACAAGAGATAGATAGAGACAAACTCAGTTACTCCTCATCTTCCGCCTGAAGACATTTGAGAGTTTCAGGCTGCAGACTTTTTAGACCAAGTCGTGGAAGAATAAACTCAAAACGTTCTCTAGGAAGAGCTTTGGTGAAGATGTCTGCTAGCTGATACTCAGTTCTCACGAAGTATAGCTCAACCACTCCATTTTCAACTTGTTCCCGTATGAAGTAATGTCGAATGTCGATATGCTTCGCTCTTGAGTGTTGAACATTGTTGCATGATAGAGCAATGGCACTCTTGTTATCACATTACATAGGAATTTTGTTGAATTCAAAGCCATACTCAGATAATTGGGATCTCATCCATTGGATTTGAGCACAACAAGATGACATGGCTATGTATTCAGCCTCTGTAGAGGATATTAAGGTACTCATTTGTTTCTTTGAAGACCAACTCACAAGCTTATCACCCAAAAACTGAGCACCTCCTGACGTGCTTCGACGTGTATCTTTACACCCTGCATGGTCAGCATCTGCATAGGCTGTTAGTGATATACCGGTGTCCTTCGGGTACCAAAGTCCCATATTGATGGTTCCTTGGAGATACCGAAAGACCCGTTTAACCGCTTCAAGGTGCTTTTTGGTAGGCTTAGCCTGGTATCTAGCACACATGCATACAGCGAACAGAATGTCTGGTCTACTGGCAGTAAGGTACATTAGGTACCCAATCATACTACGATATTTAGTCTGGTCTACTATGATCCCTGAGAGGTCCTCATCCAGTTTAGTACGCTCCACCATGGGAGTGTCAAAAGGGTCACAAGAATCAAATCCAAATTTCTTTAAAATCTCATTAGCATATTTAGATTGATTAATAAAAATGCCTCCGGGACTTTGTGAAATTTGTAATCCCAAGAAAAACGACATTTGTCCCATCATTGACATTTGAAATTTGGAGCCCATCTCCTTAGAAAAACGGTCACATTCATTGGGGTCAGTCGAGGCAAAAATAATATCATCAACATAGATTTGAACGTGGATTAAGTGTTTGCCTGACTTTCTGGTGAACAATGTCGGATCAACTGCTCCTTTGCTGAATCCAGTAGATAGAAGAAACTTTGATAGCGTATCGTAGCATGCCCTTGGAGCTTGTTTCAAACCATAAAGAGCCTTCTTCAAGCGATAGACATGAGTAGGATGCTCTGGATTTACAAAACCTTTATGTTGGCTGACGTATACGACTTCTTTAATATATCCATTAAGAAAAGCCGTCTTTACATCCATCTGATAGACTACCATGTTCTTACTTGCAACGTTAGCCAGGAAGATTCTGATTGCCTCGATACGTGCAACTGGAGCAAATGATTCTTCAAAGTTAATACCCTCCTCTTGACGGTATCCTATTGCAACTAATCGAGCCTTGTTCTTTAACACATCACCATGCTCATCAAGTTTTACTTTGAAGATCCACTTTAGAGCAATGATCAAAGCACAGTCAGGAGCAGGTACTAATTCCCATACCTCTATTCGATCAAACTCATGAATTTCTTCTTGAATGGCATTGAACCAGCTGTCTTCATTCATGGCAGTTTTGACGTCTTTTGGTTCGATCTGATAAGGTTTTAAAATGTACCTTTTTGAGGGGTCATTTAAGCCCTTATTTGATCACTTTTGTATCCGTTATTACTTAATATCGTTCCTTTTCACTTTTTAGGTCTCTTGAAGGCAAATTGCTGTAATGGCACTTATTTGGACGAAAAGGTGCGAATATACGAAGAAGATGGCCAAAGTCAAGAATCGAGACACTCAGGCTGCTGAAAACATAAGGTGACGGCGATCCGACGGCGTCACAAAACATAAGGTGACGCCGTCGCATGTGTAATCTTATATATAGAATCCGAATTTTTCAGTATTTGAGTGTAGTCTTTTGGAGTAAATTAACCTAAACCGAACCAAGGTTGTCTTGTACAGTATTTTAGGGTTCTAAACCCTATCTTACATCAAGATAAGTGCTTTAATTCATTAATACAATTATGTCTTTGATTATTTGTGTGTATGCTTGCATGTTCTCCATGTCCGGCTAATTTACTTTTGTGTTTGCTTAGGGAATATGAAACTTAATTATTGAATATTGATTGGTTGTCTCTTATCTTAGTTTGTTAATGATCTAGTAATGCGATAGGTCATTCGTTGTGTACTTAATGCTTGATTAAATCTTTGTGAACCTTAGAATATAACTCCTTGATTAGTTGTAAGCTAAACCATCCAAAGAGTGCCTTAGAGTAAGGGTTTATTATCCCTAGTGGGTTTTGTAGACGAGACCCTTTGGTAAGTTCAAAGAGTTAGGGAGAAACGCATACCCTACAACTTTAGACACACAACGCAACTAAGAATAATGACGTGACAATTCAACCACCAATAGGAGATAATTAAGGAGTAGTAAAACCTAAGTAAACACATCTTTAAACTATCATACGAGCACACAATAATTAGACATAGACTACATACACCTTAGATTAGATAATTAGATAAGTAGAGTAATCGGTAGAAATACCAACCCCCAAATCCAAACCCCGAGATTCGTACCTTTCAATTTCCTAAAAAAAACATAAAAAGATAAAAAATAATCTTCCTCAACCCCAACCTTAGCGTAGTAACTTCTCACTAGCATTCCTATTCCTCTAGAGAACGATATCAATACCCGTGGCTTACCCTAATTACTACACTACAACGATTAGGTTCACTGCCTAGGGTGTTATAAAACTTGCTCGAAGAAAAGGAAGTTCCTTTGACCCCGAACGACGCGTGTAGCGTTATCAAGTTTTTGGCGCCGCTGCCGGGGAATAGAATAGCTAGTTAGTATTCCACCTCATTTAGGTTTCTTTGCTTGATTCCTATCAAGTAAAATTTTCTCATTTTTAGCTTTCTCATAGTCTATCCCCCTTCTTCATGACCTTTGTTCGTAATCCCATCACTTTTCATCATGGAAGGTGATAACCACCCACCATTCATCAACCCACCACCAATTGACCCGCCAAGAGCCCGTACTCTTGGTGAATACTCGAGACCATGCCACCTAGGCTATAGGAACACCATTGAGCTTCCTGACCAAGCCCAAACTACGGCCCTGCGATCTGACACCATCTGGTTGGTGCAAAACGGATGTGCATTCCATGGACTTCGCTCCGAAGATCCAAATCAGCATCTAAGGGATTTCCTTAAAATTGTCGATTCCATCGACCTTGATGCTACTACTCAGGAGACCACGCGCCTGCGTCTCTTCCAATTTTCTCTAAGGGACCAAGCTAGTAATTGGCTTGAGCGACTTCCCGCTGGTTCCATCTCAAGTTGGGATGATCTCACCTCTCGTTTCCTTGCTTAATTTTTCCCACCGGGGAGAACCACTAAACTTAGGAATGACATCTTGATGTTCCAACAACGTCAAAATGAATCTCTCTACGAAGCATGGACTCGATTCAAGGACTTAGTTCATAAAGTCCCTCATCACGGCATTGATCTTTGGCTTCAAGTCCAAATCTTTTATGATCATGTCAACCTCCTCACCAAGCGATCCATTGACCGAGCGGCCGGTGGAAAACTTAGTGATCTCACCGCGGAAGAATCATGGGGTATAATAGAGGACCTTGCTCTCTATGACAACAAAAGTTGGAATGACCCCCGTGAGTTTCCCAAAACTGTTAAGGCAATCTCCTTGCCTCCCATTGACTCACAATCTTTCGACCGTAGGATGATCGAACTTGAAGATCAAGTTAAATTCCTAATGAGTTCCTACGAAAATCCTAAGTCTTCGCATCAAGTGAATAAAATCACTCTTCCTTGTGAGTTATGTAGTGGTCCCCATGACACTCGTGATTGCACAAGACTCCCCGAACGAGCTTTTGCGGACTACGCCTCCGTGCGTACCGACGGAGCGGGAGAGAAGTGGTACACTTTCAAGCCCGAACAAAACAACTTAGGAAATTCTTACAACCCCTCGTAGAGAAATCACCCTAACCTTAAGTGGAACCAAAACTCAAGCACACCCCAAAGCTCATCTAGTCCACCTAATAGGTTCAATTCTCTAAACACCGGGAACCCCACTAATCTTGAGGCAATTGCATCTAGATTCATGTCATCTCAAGAGACTCAATTGACTAAGCTTGAAGCCGATTTTAAGCGAAGACAAGGCGAGATGACAAACAAGCTTGATGCTCTCTTGAAAGCCTTCAATGAACGGGAAATTGGAGCACTCCCAAGTGATACTATAAAGAACCCAAAAGTGAATTTGATTTCATTGACTTCATGTTCTTGTTCACCATGGGAAAGCGCGCATCCATGCCCCTCACACCCAACGGTTCACTCGGTAAATGCTATCAAAAAGGGTTCCAAGCCATCCAAAATGAGGTACCATGGCCCTGCACCATTGGTAGAACCTACTCTTGAGAAACCCGTCAACCAAGAACCCAAAACTAGTCTAGAGGAGGAGTACAAGGAACTCCATCAAGAAAAACCGGTTCTTGAAGTCTTAGCTCATGCACCTTATTATAATGCTTTAAAAGAAAAATATGAGTTAGAACTTAAACTTGGAAAACATGGGTCCGCGTTTGTGCGGAATAATTTACCTAAGAAGTTAGACGATCCCAGGCTATTTACTCTTCCGTGTAGGCTTGGAACTTCCAAACCTCTCGATGCTCTAGCCGACTTAGGATCATGCATCAATCTTGTTCCGTTGTCCCTCCATAGAAGCCTCAAATTAGGTAAGATAGAACCAACGGAAACCATCGTAGGTCTAGCGGACGGTAGTGTTGCACATCCGGTAGGAATAATAAAAGACATGGTAGTACACGTAGGAGAGTTGACTCTTTTGACCGACTTTCATGTGCTAGACATGAATAAGGACCCAACATGCCCATTACTAGTAGGAAGAGGATTCTTAGCTACCGCTAGTGGCATCATCGATTGTAAGATGTCTAAAATAGTGGTAGGAGAGGGGAGTGCTAGGTCAATTTACGATGTCAAAAGGCATACGTACTACAAAGAAGAGGAAATCTCACATGAGATTAGGTTGGATAGGACGCCTTCTAGATATGGACCTTGGATAGATAAGAACCTCATAGACCTCCAAAGACCTTTTTACTTAGATGAATCCTTTGCTAGTAAAGCAACTTTCCATGAAAAAGAGATGGCTAGGGACATGGAAGTGAACCCGTTCGAGGACGCCTTAGTATTTAGGAAGATGACCAAGTTCCTAGGAAGTTTGCCCGTTAACCTTGTCATGAATAGGTGGAAAATTGAAAAGCCTAAACATAAGTGGGATTGGAATAAACCACCTAGCGATGGTAATGGAGAGTGGCATATTAGGATAACAATCTATGATCCCGATGGAGAGATGTTTGAAAAGGCATATCGAACCAAACGTACTACTAGGAACCCAAATGATAAGTTTGATCCTTATGACATTGTTAAGGATAAGCTTACTTATATCGGTACGTGAGGGCACGACTACGAGTCTAGCTACAAGACTCTTAAATAAAGAAAAGCGCTTCGTTGGAGGCAACCCATGCTTAATTGTTTGCTTGTTAGTGTCATATATCTTTTATTAATTGTATATTCTCATGTTTAAATTTGTAAAAATGCTTTATTTTGTTTTTAACCTCGTCTTAATTGCATATAAAGGTATTTTACATAAAGGATAAGTGTAGGGAGGATTACACACGTTTTCAAAAGAAACGTAAACATGAGAATAACAATTCATTAAAAGATATATATGTGTGTTTGTTCGAGTCAAATGCTTGTATCGAGTCATAATGGATGTTTTGCAGAAATTTTTCCAGATTCTAAAATGTAAATTTTCCAGAATTTTTTTCCAGAAAATCGCAGACCAATTTTTGTCAGGATAACCTGACGGCGTCAGGATTGCAACCTGACGGCGTCAGGAAGGAGTAAAAACATCAGATTACTTTTTCTCGTTTTCGGAGCTACTTATAAATTTTTGGAATTTTCCAGGTCTTAATTTTCCAGAAATTCTGTAAACATCCATTCCACAAGCATTATATCCTAGTTTAGTAGAGTCTTATATATATTATTACCACCGATTTTACGCAAAGGTTTCGTTTGTTTTCTTCAAATGTGCAGGTTTCATTTATCAAGAAGAAGAAACAAAAGATTGGAAGGAGCTTTTCATGCACACATTCTTCTTGGAAAGGATTTAACCACTACTTCACATACGGATCCTACCGAGCTAATTAGGGGAGTATTAGTTTCTTTCATTTTTCATTACCTTCCATTATCATAACTTTGATACTTTCGGGGAACATTGGGGACAATGTTCAGTTTAAGTGTAGGGAGGGAAAATAAAACAGGAACTTTGAAACTATGCTTATCCTTGATTATTTGCTTTGTCCAAGTATATTTGTGTAATAAACCGTGAGAAAATGTCGGTTAGGGTAATTTTGGCACCAAATTTTTAATTTTTCATGACATATAAGAGTTGGCCATTAGTCTTAACAAAAGCGTCTCACGGATAGGAAGTTGCATGACTAGCACAAAAACCCTTTACCACCTAAATTCCACCAAAAATGTGAGGATCGCCCTTAGATTAGTAGGAATTAAAGCATTCATCTTTAATGCTTAGAGTGTGAACCGGTAGTATATTAGATTCTAGAACTTGTTTTGTGATGCATTCCGAGATCGCTAGTAAGACTACACTTGTGTAGTTAGGAATAACTAAATGATAAGAGGCATTTGGATAACCCTTGTTTGATACCCGTAATATAATTACTTCTTCCACATCGGTTGAGTAATTCCCCACACCCTTTGCGTTGTACTCATCTTTAGTACACGATACCCATAGTTAACCCCTCAGAGCCTATCCTTTTCGCGGTTCTCGTGATGTTTCGGTTTTTTTGGAATATCAATGAAGAGCATTGTTTACACCCCACCCCCAAATATACACCCAAATCGCCTTAGCCTACCTTGTATGCACTCACTTTTAGTGCATTTTTGTTATCACCCTAAACCCTTAGTTCAATTATCTGGTTGCTTGCATGAGTTGCTAAGTCGAGTCATATCCTTTGTACACAGTTTTGGGACGATTGGGACTCATGGGAAAAATTTTAAGTTTATAAAATGATTGAAAGGGAACGTTAAATTCCCTTATTTGCGTAATAACATACCCCAAGTGTTTTTGATCTTTTCAATTCGGGTCAAATTAGTGTTAGAGTAATAAAAACTCAAGTGTAGGGATGTGCCTATAAATCCCTATCATTTTGATGTTACCGTAGAGGATGGTAGAGTAAAAGTGTATGAAAAAAAAATAGAAAAAAAATAGAAAATAGAGAAAAGCAAAAAATAGAGTGTTAAAAAAAAACATACGGGCTACCATCCTACATCTATCATTTAAATTTATGTTTGTTTGTTTCAGTTAGCTAAAGTCTAGAGTGTCGAGTCTTGGCTTAGCAACGCCATACTTCGTATGCATTTAACATAGAGATTTTTTACTTGCCACCACTAAAAATCCTATCCCATCAAACCCTTTGTTTCCCTACCGTAAGCCTAACGTTACAACCCTTTAAAGACCTCTTTGATAGTCTTTCCTAGGTGCTTACGCCAAAGCGATGGAGGTTTGATCTATTCTCAAGCCTATGGTAATCTATGTACTAGGACCGGTTAATGAGTGTTTATCTTCCATTTCCAACTTGTTATATTTCATATACACCCGAGAGAGATGTGAGTATCCAAACACCCCATGTGAGGTGCTAGTATGTAATTTCCGTGCTTGTTATGACTTTTGCGAGGCTTATATGTGTTGTGGACTGTTTTAAACCAATGTTTCATGACCCCTAACTTATAAATTAATTGGCTAAAAGCACATTTGCTTGAGGACAAGCAAATACCAAGTGTAGGGATATTTGATAAGGTTTTAAAATGTACCTTTTTGAGGGGTCATTTAAGCCCTTATTTGATCACTTTTGTATCCGTTATTACTTAATATCGTTCCTTTTCACTTTTTAGGTCTCTTGAAGGCAAATTGCTGTAATGGCACTTATTTGGACGAAAAGGTGCGAATATACGAAGAAAATGGCCAAAGTCAAGAATCGAGACACTCAGGCTGCTGAAAACATAAGGTGACGGCGTCACTGCTTATCTGCGACGCCGTCGGAGGATTTTGTGACGGGACAGAAGCCAAAACTCGTATTTTCAAGTGACGACGTCAAGTTATAAAAGAGTAGGCCGTCGCAACTCAGACGGCCTAGATTCAATCCGAACGGCGTCGAAGCGAAGAGGACGGCGTCAAAATCACAAGGTGACGCCGTCGCAAGTCTAACGTGGCCAAGACGAAACCCTAATGACGGCGATCCGACGGCGTCACAAAACATAAGGTGACGCCGTCGCATGTGTAATCTTATATATAGAATCCGAATTTTTCAGTATTTGAGTGTAGTCTTTTGGAGTAAAAAAACCTAAACCGAACCAAGGCTGTCTTGTACAGTATTTTAGGGTTCCAAACCCTATCTTACATCAAGATAAGTGCTTTACTTCATTAATACAATTATGTCTTTGATTATTTGTGTGTATGCTTACATGTTCTCCATGTCCGGCTAATTTACTTTTGTGTTTGCTTAGGGAATATGAAACTTAATTATTGAATATTGATTGTTGTCTCTTATCTTAGTTTGTTAATGATCTAGTAATGCGATAGGTCATTCGTTGTGTACTTAATGCTTGATTAAATCTTTGTGAACCTTAGAATATAACTCCTTGAGTAGTTGTAAGCTAAACCATCCAAAGAGTGCCTTAGAGTAAGAGTTTATTATCCCTAGTGGGTTTTGTAGACGAGACCCTAAGTTCGAAGAGTTAGGGAAAAATGCATACCCTACAACTTTAGACACACAACACAACTAAGAATAAGGACGTGACAATTCAACCACCAATAGGAGATAATTAAGGAGTAGTAAAACCTAAGTAAACACATCTTTAAACTATCATACGAGCACACAATAATTAGACATAGACTACATACACCTTAGATTAGATAATTAGATAAGTAGAGTAATCGGTAGAAATACCAACCCCCAAATCAAACCCCGAGATTCGTACCTTTCAATTTCCTAAAAAAAACATAAAAGATAAAAAAATAATCTTCCTCAACCCCAACCTTAGCGTAGTAACTTCTCACTAGCATTCCTATTCCCCTAGAGAATGATATCAGTACCCGTGTCTTACCCTAATTACTACACTACAACGATTAGGTTCACTGCCTAGGGTGTTATAAAACTTGCTCGAAGAAAAGGAAGTTCCTTTGACCCCGAACGACGCGTGTAGCGTTATCACGATCTTAGATAGTACGGAGTTGAAGAAGCACCATAAGGCATCGGTTGCAAGTTGTTTGCGTGTGGATACTGGACGAGAAGGATTTCCAATGATGTTGTCTAATGGATGATCATGTGTCCATTTTCGAAGGTGTTCGTGTGGTTGTTGTTGAGGGACTGAAGTAGCAGAGTTTGGATCTCCTGATGAAAATGGTTCTGAAGTTGGTTCAGGAGCAAATATGTTCTCAAATGGATCATCTTCGGGAGTAGCAAAGGGGTTATCTCCATCATAGGTGCCAGAAACATTTCCATGATGTACACTCGATGATTGAGGATCTGATGATGAGAATGAGTGATCTACAGTAGGAGCTTCTTGACTTAATGACATAGATACTGAAGGGTTGTCCACATTGACTTGGTTAGAAGCAGCTTCTGTTGATGGATTAGACTGATCATTAGCAATAGGTTCATCATATTCGTCAAACATTGGATCAAACAATTTCTTCAAATCTTCTTCAGAAGGAGGTACATATGGAATTGTTGGTGAGGAGTTTTGTACAAGAGAGGAACTAATAGGACTACTTAGTGAAGGTTGATATGCGGGTCCAGAACTTGATTGTCCTGGAGCCATTTGCCTAGACAACTCATCGAACGTGACGTGAATAGTTTCCATGATATCCCGGGTTCTTTTGTTGTAGATTCGGTAACCTTTCCTGTTTGGTGCATAATCCACAAAAACTCCTATGTCTGCCTTTGCTCTTAATTTTCCTAAATCTTAACCATCATTTGTTGGATAGCATAACGCACCGAACACACGAAGGAAAGAGAGATCAGGTTTTCTGTTGTGGACGAGTTCATATGGAGTTTTACCATGAGTGGTGTGGATGAGAGAGCGATTTTGGGTGTAGCAAGCAGTGGCAATGGCTTCAGCCCAGAGAAACATTGGAACCTTTGAATAAATTAGCATAGTTCTTGCAGCTTCTACAAGAGTCCGATTTCGTCTTTTAACTACACCGTTCTGTTGAGGAGTACGTGGAACACTTCTTTGATGACTGATTCCAATGCTTTCATAGAACTGACTTTGTTCTTTGTGTTAGGTTCCCATATTAGTAACACAAGCATCAATATAAGAAATAGAAGAGAGGAGATCGGTTGAACAAATAGCCACACACAAGTATGAATGTAAAGACAAGTTATGCGTAGAGTGAATGAGATAAACGAACAACCAACCTTCAATGAAGGTTTACAAGAGGTATTTATAGGAGGGAACTAGGGCAACACTCCAAGTTCCCATCTTTTTACTTATTGGGCTTGGCCTAGGCTTATGGGCTTTCTACATAAGCCTAGCCTTGATTACTAACATAAAAGCCATATTAAGCTAACTATTACATATGAATCACTAACACTTAAAATATGGTTTAGGAGTGATTCCAACAATCTCCCCCTAAGTGTTAGTGATGAATGAAAGAGTGATAAACGTTGTAGGTGCTGATGTAATAGTAGCTTTGACGTCTTCTGACATTCTTCTTTCTTGTGAGAAGAAGTGTCTTGATTCGAACAATCTCCCCAGTGTAGAGAAATTGTTTCCTTTGAAGTATTCTGCTTAGACGTCTTCATTTACTTTGTTCTTTGATCTTTGTTCTTTGTGATGGTAGTGATAGTATGTTGTTGTTTATGCGCATCAGTGCAGCCGTTGCTCCAGTG